>VYZW01032502.1:271-12095 GCA_013401315.1 Balaeniceps rex | reverse complement strand
GTTGGTCAGAGCTTTTTGATGTGGACAGGACTCCAGTTTCAAGGCATCTATACTCAAAGTTAGTACTTCTGACCTTTTGTGCTAGGGATATCTTAGGACAGTCACGGTACTTAAATACTGATTTTGTACCCTTCGTGCATTGATGGTTCAGGGCAAAGGAGCAGAGAGAGCACTTGCTCACTGCGGTATCAGGAGGCTGATGGCTTCTCTTTTCCCAGTTCCATCTTTCTTCTAAAGTCCTGCTCGGTGCAGCAAGTATTTGAGGACTGTTGCTTGTGTAGTTTCAGCCTCAGAGGCTGGGCAGAAACTTGGTCTGAGAGGGCATCTCTGCATCAGACCTGAGAGGCAAGGAAATGTCTTCCTGCTCCTCTGGCCCACGCTAGAATTGACACATGAACTGCCAGTTGAACCAAGCGGTTCTAGCAGGGTTATAGGACATTCTTTGCAGAAAAACTAACTCATTGGTAATAGAAAGTGCATTAATTACTAATAATAGGGAATAATTAATAGGGCTAGTTTTGTATTTGTTTCTGGTACAGCTTCTAATTTTTCATGTTTTTTATTCATAGGTATACGTGGGGAGATCAATGTGGTGGTGAAAGTAGATCTCTTCAATGATTTAAACAGATTTAGGCAGTCATCGTGTGGAGTCAAGTTTTTTTGCAGTAAGTAGAGGAAAAAAGCTTATTGGAGCAGAAAACTTCCCCCCCCTTCTTTTCTGCCTTTACCTATTCTGTCAGTTTCCCTTTTTTCATCACCTCATTGCGTAAACTTAGTGGAGATTACATTAAAGCGAGTAGCAAATGCAGAAAATTGTTTAGTTTTCTTTTTTTTAAAATAAGTTTTCACTGTTCGTATTTCAAAACAGTGTAAATAACTGAGTTTTTTCCTCCTTAAGTTGCATTTCAGTGCATGTGCATATGCACGTTGTGTTAGTTTGGGTGTGTATCCTGTTAAAGAAGCACAAAGTGAAAAGGTTTCATGATGGTACATGTTGTAACTGATACACTGGACAGCTTTCTTATCAGTGTTCCAGACTCTCCCAGAACTGCTTAGAGTATGTCCACATTTCAACAGAAAATCATATGGATTACTTTCTGGAATCGTTCACATCACTTTATGTGTAATTTTATGTTTTTCTTGGAATTCTTGGCTCATAGACTCATGCCTTATATATTTTTTTTTTTTTAACAGCTACATCTATTCCTAAGTGTTACAGAGNTTCAACAGAAAATCATATGGATTACTTTCTGGAATCGTTCACATCACTTTATGTGTAATTTTATGTTTTTCTTGGAATTCTTGGCTCATAGACTCATGCCTTATATATTTTTTTTTTTTTTAACAGCTACATCTATTCCTAAGTGTTACAGAGCAGTAATAATTCATGGATTTGTGGAAGAGCTTGTAGTTAATGAAGACCCAGAATACCAGTGGATAGACCGAATTCGTACACCGAGGGCATCGAATGAGGCTAGACAAAGACTTATTTCACTCATGTCAGGTATTAAACATGTAGGCTGTAATGGTTATTGCTGCTTTTAAAAATATTCACCATTTAAATAGGTGACTTGCTTAAGACAAAATTGTATATGATTTTTGGTGTTAATTACGTTTATTTTTTCAGTTAACAGTGTCTTGTGTTTCTGAAGGTTCTACTGTCCTAATTGATGGCCAGTATGGCTGACCCCTCCTTCCCTCCTTCCCTCCTTCCCTCCTTCCCTCCTTCCCTCCTTCCCTCCTTCCCTCCTTCCCTCCTTCCCTCCTTCCCTCCTTCCCTCCTTNCCCTTCCCGCGCCATTCTGCTGTCTAATTTGTTGACTGTTTTTAGCAAGGTCTTAGAAACCTGTGGAACTTTCTTGAAGATGTTCTTAACCCATATGAGGAGTATGACTAGAATTTTAACTCAATTAAAATGATAAACTACTCCACCCTCTTTGAACTACTTTGAATTACATGAACAAATATACACCATCTCAGATACAGTGTGTATTAGTACTTATCTTACTCATCCCATGTTTTCAAAGTCAGGATTGGTTCATTGTTTCTCAGGCATACTTCTGTATTGTCTTGCATCGATTCTGCAGGACATACCTGCAGTTCCTGGAGAGACAGGTGATTAGAGTCAGTTGATGTCTCCACAGCTCCACAGTATCAAGTATCTTCACAGATTTTTTTTTTTGTTTTGTTTTAATTACTGATACTTGTGAACCACCCTTGTTTCAGTGCCAGTAGAACAGAACAAAACGCCCCTACTCTAGAGTACTTACACGCTAGGTCTCAACCTTGGCTTGAATGGAATCCATAGCAATTTTCACTCAGCTAGAAACTTTCATACTCTACCTCAATCTTAGAGATTTTTTAAGACCAGTACATGCATAATTTCGGCCTCTGTTAATAAGTTTACAGTAGGAACCTGTTCTGGTAATGTTAAAACCAAACTTCGAGAAAGCAGTAGTGATCATTTCATTCCACTTGCTTTCTTAACATCATTGACATTGGGACTGTTAGGCTATCGTCTGCAATGATGAGGCTTTTTCAGTTTGCTAACAAAGGATTTTAGAAATCTTTCTTTTTCATCAAGAGAGAGAGAATATTTTACACCTAGTATTACCAAGGTTGTCTAGCTACTTGGATCAATGAACTTTTTTTTTTAAACATCCTCCTAAGTAAACATCTATTAAACACTATAAATTTTAAAAGCAAAAAGTATGAAGTACATTGAAATATGCTTAAATAAGTTTGTAAAAAAAAAAAAAAATTATAGATGCCCATCCACATGGATTTCAATGGTGTTGCGTTGTTCTGAACTGTATGAAGGAGTATTTAGAAATCTGTGTGTATTCCAGCACATATCTTGACCATCTCTTTCTCTAAATAAGTAAAAAAGGGAAAAACTAATGAAAATAAAAACCAGAGAGAACCATGTCTGAAGTAATGTGTTGCAGTCAGAGTAGATTTGGAGAAAAAAGGAAAAAGCTGTGCAAATCATGAATGTCACACTGTGTAATAGGAGGCAGAGATTGTGACCAGCTGTTTGGCATAATTATGTAAGATTGTATCTATTACCTGTTTTACTGACTGGGAAATTCCAAAAGTAGAGGCCAAAGACCACAAAAGAGAATAGGGAAAGTTCACTGCAATTATGAGCTCTTTACCTTTTGTTTTGTAGGTGAATTGCAAAGGAAGATTGGCTTGAAGGTGCTTGAAATGAGAGGAAATGCTGTTGTTGGTTATTTGCAGTGTTTTGATTTGGAGGGAGAGTCTGGACTAGTAGTACGAGCCATAGGAACAGCCTGCACATTGGATAAATTAAGTAACACATCAGCATTTTTACCTGCATGTAACTCCCCATCCAAAGAAATGAAGGAGTAAGTATGAATTAGTAATTTGTAGGGAAACAAGTTCCATCTCTCTTCTTTTCATACTCATTCAGTTTTACATAACCAGTGTGATTTCTTTTTCTTCCCCAGAACTTGTTTTTCTTTTGTAGTTTTATTTGTCTGCAACTTGGTTTATATTCCACAGTTTTGAAATGTTTTACGTTGGATTACTTATGTTCTTTCTTTAGAAGCTGAAGTGGTAAACCTTAATATGACTTTTTTGAATTCATATAGCAACGGTATTACGTATCCTTGGGTTGTGATACACCAGTTTCCTAACTAATAGTTAGTTCTGCCTTGACTCTCTGTTTGTACAATAAACATTTTTGTGAGGGCTTCTTATGATATACCTTCTGCTCAAGATTTTCCAAGTTCAGTAAAATCAGGTTTGAGTGTTCATGCTGAGCATATAAGAAAAGATAAATTTTGAATTGAGACAGTGTTTATGCTGAGCATATAAGAAAAGATAAATTTTGAATTCAGACAGTTCCGTCAGTGATTTAGAGAATGACCCTGAAGTAGTCTCGTCTTTTGTTGTGTGCTTTGCTTTTTACTGTTGCAAAGCCAGTAGGACTATTGCAAAACAGGTAGGGTTGCAGAGAAAACTTTTTATGATGAGAGGTAGAATTTCTTGATCTTTGTTATATCTACTGCAGCACCAAACACAGTTTGAATGCGATTTTTTAATGTGTATACAAATTAATAGAAAAATACTTGGAGTCGTCTTCAAATTGTTACTACTTTGTTGCTTGGATAAATTAGTTATTTTCTGTTTGCGAAAGCGATCCAATTTCTAGAAGGAAAAAAACAGCACCAAAAAGTATACTGCTTATGCTTTCCAGAGGTATTATTTGAATTAGTCATTTCCATTAACTTGAACTGTCATGCCATTACAATAGTAATTAGGCATTTTTGTCGTGCAGGCATCAGTATGCTCTGACTTCTCAAAATTACTGATTTCTATTTCAAATCATAGCTTGTTTAACTTGTTTTAATTTTAAAAATTTGCCATCAAAACAGCTTCTGGATACACTGCAGCATAAAATAACAATGGTGATTTGGGAAAAAAAAAAAAAAAAGGTGGACCTGGTAACTACCAACTTAAAAAGCATTCATAAATGAATCAGTAGCTTTCACTCGAGCAAAATGTGGAAATTCCACCCCCCAAATAATCCATGTTCAGCTTGGTGGTGGATATTGTCAGAATCATTGTCCTATCAGTCCAAAAAAATGGGAATGTTTCTCAAAGCCAGCACAATCAACTAATACTTCTTATTATTGGCTTTACTAACTTGATGGGCTGTTGCCAAAGAATCAATTACACATTCACAAGCTAGTGCTTAAGCTGTTCCTTTCTCTCTTTTTATTTCATCTGGACTCTTGCATGCTAGGAATTAAAATTCTTAGAGTCTGCTTAAAGTAAGAGATCTCCTCTAGCTAAACTTCCCTGAAATAATTTATAACATAACTTTGCAACCTGTTTGTATGTATTGTTTTCTTTTCTTCCACCTTGGCTGCAAATTCTCTCAGGTCTCCGCTGGTTCATCCGCCAAGCCATGGATGCCGCTCGACTCACAACAGCCCAATTCACACTGCTACTGGCTCACGACTTACTCAGAACTTCTCTGTGTCTGTTCCCACTCTCATCTACACTGGTACGAGACTGCTCAGACTCAAGAGCTGGGGAGAGGCAGGCCACAGGCACAGTGGTCGCAAAGTGCAGGCAGGCAGGCAGTGTAGGCAGGTACCACCCATCTTTTCTCCCTCATTTTCTCATGGAGACACCTTCTGTTGTCAGTGAAGAACTACTCTGTGTGCAGCTACTGAAACAAAGCCAATAGCTTCTTGAAAATGCATCAGTCTCTTCCACAAAGCCACACTCTTCATTTCTTTTTAATATGCTTACTTCCTAAGAAATTAAGTAAAAATAAGTTGATGTGCCTGAGGAACATTTGCTATTTTACAGTCATTGGAGAAAACCGTGTTTTGATTTGAGTTCATAATTGCTTTCAAGCGTAATTCAGATATGGTATTTAGGTTTTAAAATGCGTATAGGAAGGGTATGTGCCATTTGTGGAAGAGATGGTTTTGGAGAGCAGGTAAGTCAGTCTGTGCATAAGTGAACTGTTTGTCAGTATAGTTGTTCCCATAAAGATTCTCCTCTTTGCTCTGTTTTTAGCTGTGGCATGCTGCTGATGCTATAGGATAAGGAAACATTTTTTTTTTTTTTTTTTCCTTAAAATGCATATGTGTGTATATACATAAATGTATAAATATGTATAAACACAAATATAATTTGAAATCATTTTTTCTTTATTAAACTAACTCAAAGCATTGTGTATTTGACCAGATTTTCAAGCCATAAACTGTTTTCAATTTTTTCTTTTGCATATATATAATTTTTTTGTCACATCTCATGCCTTTCATTTGGCTTAATTGTTTCATTGTAGATTATCAGCATCTACCTGTAGAATGCTGAATGGGTAAAACAGCATTTCTTTGCCTCTGGCCTCATCCCCAGTCTCGCACCTAAGGAATAGCTGCTGGCCCTGCCCCAATCCCATCCTGGTGTTTGGATCATGCTGCTGTCAGCCAGGTCCTTTGGCACAGGATTACTGAATATGTTTCCACCTTCTTCTGGCAGGATTCCCTTCAATGAAGATCCCAATCCCAATACTCATTCATCAGGACCCTCCACCCCTCTGAAAAACCAAACCTATTCCTTTTCACCTTCCAAGTCCTACAGTCGACAGTCCTCTTCTTCTGACACAGATTTGAGTTTGACACCCAAAACTGGTAAGGCGCTTCCACCCACTTTTTGTTTAATTTGTGTTTCTCTCTTTATATTTTCATTCAACCCCTTTTTGCTTTTTGGCATTTAAGTTATCAAAATGATGTGGAAATTGGAGACTTCAGATAGCACACTTCAAGCCTGAAAGGATTTCCATAGGGCAAACATTTAAATCCTGCCTATATTTCCACTATTCTCGATAACATTAAAATGACATTTGTAACACAACTGTATTCAAGTCGAAATAAAACATCTCAGAGTATTAAGGGAGTCCTAATTGCCTTTTTCTTATTTCCTCCATTTCATATTACAAATCTTAGGAGTACATTTCTCACCACAGTGTGTTAAGGACAGTGTTACTAAAACTAAGTCTTCAAGCCTAATGTGTTGTGCTATAAGTATATTGTATACATTTCTCTGTGATTTTTAACTCCTTTTTGCAAATGCGATACAAGAAATGTAGCAGCTGCTGTCTTTTTATTCTTCTTGGTATCTGGAAATGGCTTTACATACACAGTATACTTTCTGAAAGTAACTTAAATGGAACTTCAGCCATCTTCAAAAAGCATTTTCTTTCCCCATTGGTCTATCATAATTTCTTCAACTTGTTGTTTCCTCCCTCCTTATTTTTTAGTCTGTGGTTAGAATCATGTCAGTAATAATGTCAGCACAACTCAAAGGATTATTGTCTGTTTATTCTCCATTATGTGACCAGTGCCCTGAGTCTTGCTACCATAGGGCAAAATATTTTGCAGGATTGTTTATAAAAGTTTGGTTGCTTTTTAAATGGTATTTTAAATTGTGGTATTTGAAGCTCAGAATGTTCTAGTCTCCATCTAGTCTAGACAATTTTTAAGTGTATTAAAGTAGTTGATTCAGCTTTACTTGATGGCTCCCCTTTCAAGAATTTTTTCAAAGCAGATAAGTTAAATGTTGCATTCAAATGCAGTTATATTAAATATTTTACCCAGTTTATTCCCTAGATAGCTGTTAAAAAATGTTCCCAATTAGGAAGCTGTCTTTCTTAGTACTATCTTCTCTGTCCTGTTTTTAAAACAAACAAACAAACGCACCCCTTTTTTTTTTTTTTTTTTTTTTTGTGTCCTGTGTAAATGATGACTGTTTTTTGGATAACCTATAGTGGTCACTTGTTTAAAGGACCTACAGATATAACTGGATGCTTATTATGTAGGAGAGCCACAAATTCATGTGTTTGGTTTACTGAATATTAGAAAACCTGTTTCCAGATTTTCCATGGTAAGGATCATGTTGTGTAAAGGATTTAAATGTAATGTAGATGGCTATCTTTATAGATGTAAATGTTCTGAATTTATGAAGGTGGTAACTCACTGTGAATTTGTCAAATTTTTAAAGCAGCAACCTTATATTATTCCTGGCAATGTTATGTAGGTGGAGGGCCCTCTCGTCTTTAGTCAGTTCATTCAGAACTGAAACAGATTGTGTAATTGGTACTGCTTATTTTTAGGGATTTTTCAAATATATAAAGATTTTTTTTTAGCTATCTTTTTAGTATTAAAGCTAACAGCAGGCATACTTTTGCTTACTAGCACTGTCTTTTTAGCAGCTTTTAACTCTGCTACTGAAACTTGTCTTAAGAGGATTTGCTGGTTGCATTTAAAAATTTTGTATCTTCTTGTTACATACTGGATTTTGAATCTTAATAGCTTAAAAGGACAGTTTCTCTTAAGTCGTTTGTTTTACATTTTACCAAAAAATTGATGATGTGCAGAAGATACTTCCATAACATACTAAATTCAGTATGTTGTTTTTAACAATTCACTGTATATGTTTTCATTTCCTAAGACTGTTATTAAATTGGAATATTTCAGTGTGAAGGGTGGTGGTGATAGTGTTTTTTTTTTTTTAAAAAAAAGCAAACATCTCATGTGACACATTAAACATTATCAAATTTGAGATACCCATTACTCAGATTGGCTGATGTGAAAAATAAAGTATTTTCTGATGTTTCTGCAGTACGTTATACTCCTCTCTGTTTTTCAGTCAGGTAGCTAGTGTGTTCACATGCTTGAGATGGAGACTAACCTGGAAAAAAGAGTGCAGATACCACAATTTCACAATATGAATAACTAAATAGAGGAGACTGAAACTTGGATCTGCTTAAACATCTAGTTTTCAGTAGCTCCAAATCAGGAGAGTATTACCTTAATGTCTTTTATAAAATACAGTTGTGATTGTGTTATCCATTCTGGACTATATCTGGTCTAAATATGAGGGGGAATTATTCTGTGCTGAGAAAGCTTGTTTTGGTTTGAAGTTAGACTTCTGTGAGTAGTGATATATTTTATGCCACTGCAAACTAACAGGCTGACAAAAAAGCATGACATATTTTAATTAGGTAATACATTTTGATGTGACATAGTATATGTTTGGAGGAAATTGAGAAGGTGGGAACTCCTTTTCTTTGTGGGAACTTAGAATTCTACAAGATTTATGACTCTAAAAATCATAAAACAAATCCATGACTTGTCTGGAAAATAACTTTTTATACCTAAATAATGAAAGTAATCAGATGAAGTGTGTGAGAAGACTGTGTTATTTAGCCTTTACTCCACAGTATTTGTTATCAAATTTTGTATAAAATTTAAAATAAATGTTAGATTACCATGGCTTTTAAAAAAAACTGACTTCAAACCACAGTTAATCAGGTCATGATTTTTGAGAACATGCTTCTCATTCACATTGTGGAGCTGTATCGTCATTCCATTTCTTTGTATGTTGAGAAATAATGTAGCAATAAGTGCTGGTTCATATGGAGAAAAAAAAAATGCTTCATTTTGATTTCTTCCGTCTGTTTCTTTAGTCATCTTCTGAATTTACATCTCTTTGTCTCTATTACTTTCCTCCACAGCACCTTCCCCACAGGGACCTAGGATTTTCCTGTTTCCCAGCTCCCCTACACTCTCTTGTGATTCCCCACATCTTAAAAAGTCCTGTCTCCTCCTCTCGGGGTCTAGCCTTAACCCTCTACACTCTAGCCATGTCAGCCCAGTTGTTCTGAGGAAAGGTGTTTCTTTCACTGAAGAGCTGCTTCTGGCTGCTTCTGGTAGGATCAATCTATTANCCGTTGTTCCTATATTTTGCATGGAACAAGCACTTGCTCATTAATTCATTCATAATTATTGAAATAATAGCTATCGGATGGCTAGCAACTCTGCTCTTTAAATTAATCTTCTAAACAAAGCCCGTACAAACTTTTTATTTGTACTGCCTCCTTTTCCATTTCACTGACATGCATTATTTTCATAGATTTAAATTAAATAGTTGATATTACTGCTTTTTTCTGTAGAAACTATTTTGCGTAGTTTGTATTTTTGAGTTTGTTTCATGTCCAGTATTTATGCTATGTTTGTCTGTATTTAATATTGTATAGTCCCTGACAATGACTTTTAGAATCAACGCCAAATAGTAAAAGCAATTAAATCTTGTTTAATGGGACTATACAGATACTAATATTTTTGTTTCATTATCCAAGAACAGCTAAAAATATTTGTTAAAAATTAGTAGAATTTTTATATATAATTATATGGTAATGATAGCCTACTAATTTTTGGAAATGTTAGGAATGAATTAACATACATTATTAAGTCTGGTATTATTTCCAGATCTCCCAGGCTTTGGTTAAAACAAATAACTGTACTTTGTATATGTACAATCTCATTCATGTTTATTAGATGCTTGATCAGAAGAAAAAGGAAACTAGCAAGGAATTGTTACGTGAATTCTGTAAAAGAAAATCTTGGCTTCATTCATAACTGTTTGCACTGTGGTGTTTGTATTTCATCTTGCTCCTGACACTTTTTTTTTGTTCTTTATCCTGTGCTTTCCTATACAATTTAGGTGTTTATTTTTGCTTTGTCAAGTTAGCACTGATGGCTTTTAGATAAAAGAAATACCAATGATAGTATGTTTTTAGGCATGAAATATTACCAAGAAAATCTGATTCACCAGCATTGTGTTTACTTTAGGAAAAACACAATCTTGGTATGTGTTTATTTTTTACTTTTGTGATTTCTAACCATAGAGCAAGTAAATTCCTGTCATACATACAACCTGCATCTCAACACACTCAGTTAAGAGTACAGTTCCTTGATAACAGATAATTCAATAGCAAAGATATCTGTGNAAGCCAGGATGCCGTTGGCCTTCTTGGCCACGTGGGCACACTGCTGGCTCATATTCAGTCAGCTGTCAATCAACACCCCCAGATCCCTCTCTGCCAAGCAGCTTTAGGGAGGAACATGACAGATTTATGGGAGAGTTTATTTGATAGGTTGCCTACAATAGCTAGGGGACCAGGCTAGTCAACCTAATCTTCTGTAGCCATCCTGGACTTGCTCTGAATTTGAGCCCACCAGTCAAACCAGTCGTCTCTCTCTCTTTAGCTTTTCCTTCTCCTTTCCCACTCTTAAGGGTCTCTGCTGTACCTATCCAGGGATGCATACCCTCCTACAACCAGGTATCTGCAGGAGGAGAAGATGTCCCCTTGCAATGTCTCTTTTGCTGGTGATAGCATCAGACCCACTGCTGAATGTTCAGAATATTTTGGTTTCTTCTAGTATTTTTCTAAGAAAAGAAGTTGGATCTCTTAGGCTGGGTTATTCAGTGAGATCTTTCTTTACCTATAGAGAAGCCCTTTTAGCACCTATGATTCTTAGTGTGTCTCCCACATTGCTTCTGTGATAATCTAAGTATCTAGTGGTATACGCTGAGAATTTACTAGTTAAGAAAAGGAACTTTAACTGGCATAGTGATAGGAATATAAGATTAAATTGATAGAATTGGATTTGGCTATTTGACTATGCGTGTAAATCTTTCTCCTCTCTGTTTCCCTCTCTTCAGTATCCCATTTATTTTAGCTGTGATACTTTGCTTATAATTAAGGCATAGACCCTTAATTCTAGATGCTTCTCTGAAACATTTTATACTTATATTTCTGATCTACTAAAGTGAAAATTTAGCTTGTAGGAAGTTAAGTATTTCCTGTTACTTTCTGTTTAAAAATATGTGTAATTTTTAGGTCTGAAAACTTATAGGAAATGTTGAAAGTTTAATAGCCCTTTTATACACAAATTATTTAGGTTTTAATATATTACTAAAGCATTAAGAAAAGAGTGGACGAAATAACTGTAATGTGCACAGCACTCAAGTGATTACGGTTGGTGTTATAAGAAACAGCTATAGCAAAAATTACTGCTATTTAGTCTCTGTAAGTTACTGATGCTTGTGTAAGTTTAATACTTTACCATCATGTATTTATTTAAGTTTTACAGAAACCAAATTCAGAAACATTGGAATAGCTTTAAACAAGGTGAAAATCCCATTTATAATTGCAAAAACTGTCAGTTTTGAAAAATAGATTTGGTGCATAATTTAGCCTGCCTTCTATTACATGAAATGGTGTGCATGTAGTCTTTAAAATATGGTAACTTAAACAAACCTAACCCCATTCCCAAGCAATTAAAAGGGCTTTATAGATTTACAGGTTTTTGAAGAACCTCTCTAGGACTAAAAAAGCCACCTGTTATTATGCTGAATAGACTGTATAATAAAAATAGTGTTTTTAATTCTTTGTTTAAATTTTGGAATGAGTCCTTGCAACTTTTTTTTTA
>VYZW01032501.1:1535-14009 GCA_013401315.1 Balaeniceps rex | reverse complement strand
GCGTGATGCAGTACTCCAGGTGAGGTCTCACCAGAGCCGAGTAGAGGGGCAGAATCACCTCCCTTGACAAGAAAGAAAGAAAGAAAAATCCAGAATTGCTCTTCAGTAGTGACTAGCACTAGCTGAAGGTGCATGAAAGTATCCTGCATGCTTTACAGCTTCTTTTTAAATTATTTTTGTTTGTTTGTTTTGGTATTTTCTTCTCATTGTTCTGTTAAATGCTTAAATCCTAATTTAAGCAGATAAGCAGCTGACAATTTATAAAATCACTCGGTCATAAAAGCTACACTGAAATCAGATACTATGATTCCAAATTTAAATATTACGAAAAACCAAACAAAACTTAACAAGGAAATTTCTCACACGGTGTTGATGCCTGCACAAAATGTCCAGTAAATTTTTCTGTTACCTAAACAGGAAGAGAACAGAATGTAAGTTAGGACTTATTGCAAAGTTACAGCTGATCGGTACTTCTTCAAACCTAACCAACAGTGCCAACTAAACAACCCCCCTATTCCCGTTAATCAGCCCTTTCTTGCCTTCTGAATCAGAGAACAGTTGAAGATGTGTACTTCAATCTAAAAACCAAATCAAAATATTCAACTAAATACAGAGTGGGACCTGCCTATAAATTAAAATGCAAGTTTCTGATTATTTATTTTGAAGCACTAGTAGTTTTCAGACATTCAGGTGAAGTGATATGGGGGCTACACAGGTAGAAATCTCTGGCATGTTGATGTGTATCTAGAGATCTTAAGAAAAACCTAGAAATCAGTTATAAGTGTAATAGTTGCAGTGCCAATTTAGATTACATAATATCAAGCAAAAGAATTATGCGTATGAAAGTATAATTTTCTTTGTTTACATTGGAATGACATGTATTCAGTGATCTTTTAAACTAATTGATGGGATAATTCTTTGTCCCTTGGGAAATAAGTTTTCATTTTTTAGTCATTTAATTGATCCTCTTGTCTAGTATAAAATAACCTAAAACTTGAATTCATTGAAGATACGCCAGTGTGCGAATGGTGGAAATGAGAACGCTTTCATTCCTTTTAGCAACTATACAGCCAGGTAAAAATTTATGAATAAACATGGATGTGGAAATGTTCAGATTATGCTAACACTACAGATGTGAATTTTTTAAAACCCAGTGGCACAAATTATAATGAAGGGGCACACCTGCCACTGATAGCATAATACAGGGTCTTTTTTCTGTCTGTGCAGCAATTAAATCTCCAACTGTTTAACTCTTCTCCAGCAATAAGACCCCAAAGACATCAATTTGTGTAGCTGTTCTCTGCATATAATGGCAACTTGGTTTAAGAACCTCTTGCTCATTTTGTAAAGAAGGTAGTGTACTTCACTTTAGTCTTTCTATAAGCTCTTGCTAAAACTGTGGGCTCCCAGGAAGGAAAGTGAGAATTTTGCAGAATAATCTTACCTTGAGAAAATGGTTTCTCTTTAATTTAGATTAGAAACTCCTTCTCTTTTTGAACATGAAGGACATTAAATAAACATAACATGTAATGTTTCGAAGTAAAACAACGAATAGGACATGGGCATAATGCTTTCTGAATTATTTTAAATTATCTCAGAAACTTGCAATATGATAACACTACCATGATCAGTAGCTACTGAAAATTCAATCAACATCAGGTTGTCTTCAAACAGACCAATGTTTTGTACCCAGAATAAATATTTCAACATAATGTTTATCTTCTGTGACTAAGTAAAGCACAAAACTCTATCTTTGGTAAAACATTATAATACAGATCCTAGGAATTTAGGTCACAGTTATATACTATATTAACTCAGAAGTTATGTTTTAAAATAAAGGCATTCATATTAATCTGTTTGTTTGTATTTAACTAACTTAATAACTCCAGTGTTTAATGGTGAACACGCTCTGTGGAATAGCCATGAGATGAGAGTCTATTGATCATGTGCAATATTGCATTTATCTTTTTTTTGACCTTTTCAACTGAAGTCTTCTCTAATGGAGGTTCCACTAGACTGGTGAAACAGCAGTTCATATACGGTTTTCCTCCTGTAAAACTGAATTACTACAGAACTTTAATTGTATTGTAATACTGTGTGAGGAGGGGCTTGATAGTCCTCAAAGATCATCTTCTTTATCTTTCTATACAAGTACAAATACATATCTTCTTGGAGACAAGAAAAGATAGATGGATTTGAGAAGCACTCCTCTGATTTGGCCGTAGTGGATCAGAAATTGCATCCAAGCAGGAGGGAACAGTTTGAAACTAGAGTCCTCTGTGTACAGGGGTTCTGGAGAAAAGAGGAAATAACATGCTGTGAGAGACTGTCTGAATGAGGGTGCTGAGCAGAGACTTACAGCTCTAGACTGGCAGTTCAAAATCAGCCCTCTTGAAACCTGTTACCTTGAGTGACTTGATTCTGTAACCTTGGTGGAACTCTTTTGGAGGACCTCACCATGGCAGAAAAATGTGGTCTCCATTGTCATCCCTGCAGGAAGTAGGCTACAGAGGACAGGACTTGGCTGCTCAGGGAATGAGAAGGAAAAGAAGTTGATGATACATGTAGCAGAACATGGGTGCTCTGGGATAGTGCTACCATGGTCCTACTCTTACTTCTTTTTATTTTCACCCAGTCAGATTTTTTTTTTTTCCCAATCAAGGGTTATAGCCGAGAATTAGAAACAGGAATGGTTCTGAGGGAGGATGGTGAACTCAACTGCCCGTGGCAACTGTGAGGATCACACGGATGTTGACAACCAGTTCAGTATTGAGTTCTGGCACCAAACATCTGAGTGGGCAACTTTGAGCTCAGCAATGGGTGGATGGCCTAGCTCTGACATGAGAGTTGAAGGCTCTAATGTGGGAAGAGAATTGGAGTGGATAGTTAGAAAGCAAATTACCCATGGGAAGCATGTCTTGATTAGAACCAGACTGTAGTCAAACCTTGGAGTGGGTGAGATGAGGACTGGGAGGGTCTCTGGCTAGAACCTGTAAAGGTGAAAAGGAGATTTTGAAAAGGGTGACAAGGGATTGTGAGGATTAAGTAATTCTGCAGAGATGTTAAGACAGCCTTGAGCCTTTTCAGAGTGGCTAGAAACCTCAGGGAACTGCTATCAGGAAGGACAGGGGCAGCTTTTAGGAGTTACTGACCCACCTGGGCACCTTCATCCACAACCTTGCTTGGGAAGTGGGATACATGCTGTCCCTTCCCATGTCCTCGTTTGCTGTCAGAAATGCAGTAACTGCCATAAAATGAAGGTCTCACTGCTATTCCTTTAAAATTTGGTTTCTTAAACATTTAAGCAATGAGTAAGAAGCAGATTCATTATATCACTTTAACAACTTGTCTCCAAACAAATATACACTTAGTATCACAAATCCAATGTTCTCCAAAATCATCATCCTCTTAACTGTCAAGGGCAGGAAGTAATTGTCACAATGATTCATCAAACTCTTTTCATTTCATTTCATTTAGGGATTATTTTTAGGTGCTAGTGAGTTAAGTGATAAGGAATATATGTTGATATTATAGAAAGGTGAGATCCAAAGATTTGAGGCAGCCATTTAAAATCTGTGTGCCGTCCAGCACCTGTGTCATAGGCATATTTCAAAGAAACACTAAGTGAAATAAGATTTACCAGATTTTGTTGTTAGCAGTGTTAGGTTTAGGCTTTACATATGTGTGTCTGTGTAAGACAGAAAGAGCCCTTGCCAATAACAGGCTGGGAAAAGAACTGTGTCTTCTGGCACTTGTCTGCCAGTACAGATTACAGCTAGCTTTTTAAGGGTATAGCAGCCTGCAAATCCAAGTGACATTTTATCCTCAGAAGCAAAATTTCACACATTCATGTATACATATGTAATCACACAAACGAGAATGTTTTATCTACTTGCCAGTGTCCTCTCATTGACTTCATTTCATTTACAGTTCAAATTGAAAAATATGGTAAGAAAAAAAGCATACCTGCGTTTTTAGTGTGTTTCTATCATGCTTCGCACAAGGCTTATAGAGACACATTTTGCTCAAATAAAGATAAAACTGTGGACATTTAAGGCACCCCAACAGTGTTGAATATTATTCAGGATCTAGTACGTAGTGTATAAATATTGGCTATCCACTGGATATGCATATTGAATGATCAAATTATCATAGAAATTGATTTTTTAAAAGGAATGGAAAAAGGAATGAATATAAGAAAGAAGGAAAAACAGACATTGAAACAAAAGAAGTGGAAGAATAAAGTAGAAAAGATGATAGAAAAGATTAGGAGAATCTTAAGGTGTGAGAAACAAAATCTGCTTCCAATAAGGAAATCATGCTTTATACGTTTGTGGTGTATTGATTTTCAAACCTCATTTCCCAACAGAAAATTACTCTGATGAAGATTCTCTGTTCTACTCTTTGCATAAGCTATTGCCTCTCTTTAAAATAAACAGAAAACATGGAGTCGTGTTAATGACCATGAAAATATACTCTTCAAAAGATTAATCAAGCTGGTAGGTTTAGAAATCTAGTTGCATCATTTCTCCCATCCGTATTTCTAGTCTTTTCTCTGGAACCATTTCAATGATGCCTTTCTCTTGTCTACCTCCATTTTTCCCAAAAAAACCCTGAATCAATGGAAAACAATAAATAAACAATTTTATCATCTTATTCTTTCTTTCACTTCATAAATATGTCTTACACAGTTCTTCGGAATGTCATCCAAAGGGACCTGGACAGGCTGGAGAGGTGGGCCTGTGCAAACCTCATGAGGTTCAACAAGGCCAAGTGCAAGGTCCTGCACATGGGTCGGGGCAACCCCCGATATCAATACAGGCTGGGAGATGAGGGGATTGAGAGCAGCCCTGCAGAGAAGGACTTGGGGGTACTGATGGATGAAAAGCTGAACATGAGCCAGCAGTGTGCGCTTGCAGCCCAGAAGGCCAACCGTATCCTGGGCTGCATCAAAAGAAGCGTGGCCAGCAGGTCGAGGGAGGTGATTCTGCCCCTCTACTCGGCTCTGGTGAGACCCCACCTGGAGCACTGCGTCCAGCTCTGGAGCCCTCAGCACAAGAAGGACATGGAGCTGTTGGAGGGAGTCCAGAAGAGGGCCACGAAAATGATCCGAGGGCTGGAGCACCTCTCCTACGAAGACAGGCTGAGAGAGTTGGGGCTGTTCAGCCTGGAGAAGAGAAGGCTGCGGGGAGACCTTATTGTGGCCTTTCAGTACTTAAAGGGGGCCTATAGGAAACATGGGGACAGTCTTTTTAGCAAGGCCTGTTGTGACAGGACAAGGACTAATGGTTTTAAACTAAAGGAGGGGAAATTTAGGCTAGATATAAGGAAAAAATTTTTTACAATGAGGGTGGTGAAGCACTGGAACAGGTTGCCCAGAGAGGTGGTGGAGGCCCCATCCCTGGAAACATTCAAGGTGAGGTTGGACAGGGCTCTGAGCAACCTGATCTAGTTGATGATGTCCCTGCTCACTGCAGGGGGGTTGGACTAGATGACCTCTAAAGGTCCCTTCCAACCCAAAGCATTCTATGATTCTATGATTCTATGATTCTGTTTTTTTTCCCTTATTAATTAATTGCTCCAAAGTTGGGTTTTTTTCACTTTCCTGTAAATAGAAAAATAAGCACACTTATGTGTTATTGCAAAACACCATCACTGCTGAAGTGTTTGTGGAAGCACAGCCTGCACTGAGTTAAACCTGCACCAGAATTCCCCCAGGAACAGGCTGCTCTCTAGAATTAATAAAAGCTCAGCCCCTATTCTGTGGTCTACTACAGCCTTATTCAAAAGTAGAGTTTTGAATTACTATTCATTATTTTGAAGCCTGAATCCAAGTCCATCTGAGCCAAATCAAATATTTCCCTTTATTCACTGGGGTTTAGCTCAGAAGCAAAAAGTTCATTTTCAACACTGAATTTCAGGCTCTCTTAATACATTTTTCCGATACCAACGGCTTTTATACTTTCAAAAGAGATACAGCAGTTTCTTCAACTAATGCTGCTCCAGCAGAATTGCCTTTGACATGTCATCTTAAGGTACATATTGTAAATAGAAGAATTGGTAAATAAAGCCACAGTAAAGCAGCTTGATAGCATAAAGTCAGCACTAAGCTGTACATTTTATACCAAGAAGCTTTACTATGGGAGTTACAGCTCTCCAGCAAATTCAATTTGTGAACATAATATTGAATATTAACATGAAGCTAAAGCGTTGTTCTGGTGCATACTATAGGTTTACAGTTCAAAAAGCTTCAAAATATTGAAGTGAAACCAAATCAAACTGTCATTTTAGAACATATAGCTGAATAATATCCATAATGAAATGAACTATATTAAATAAAATGCACCCTTATTTCTCTATTGTCAACATAGAAATTAATAGCAAGCAATAGTATTTATATTCAGCTCTAGTAGTGATTTTACTTTACATTTACATATTAAAACTTGCATTCCAGCAAAGTGAATGACTTTGATAAATTGCCTTACACATAATTATTGAGTATTCTTATGCATCTTAAAAGAATTCAGGCAACTTTTAACATAAATCTGAAATTTCACACAAAGATAATTTTTATTTATAAAAAATATACCCTTTAGGGTTTTTAAGCATTTTTCTTTTCTCAGAGAATTGTTGATGAATCTTGTCATATGCTTTTAAATTAAAAAGTTTATGAAATTAAAATTTGGTTAACTTTTTTCAGTCTGTTGCTCTTTTTCACTATTGACTGATATGCCTTCAAAAATTGTTTAATTTTATACATTTTCAAGAATAGTTACTCCTGAAAAGATCTGAAGTAGCAGTATTTTTCAATCCTAGATTTGTCGTACTTTTTCTTGCCTTGTAACACTGAAAGTTTATGTTCTATATTATTTTCAGACTAGCCATGTACAGAGCTATGTTATGACAGTATTTCTGGTATCACAACACAGAATTTATTCCATATTATTTGCTATTTCTGAGAATCCAAACCAAAAACTTGATCTGTCTTCCTAACTTCTCCTGCTAGATGAGAAAAAAAATACAGCAATGGCTGTTCATAGGTTCAAACCAAAGATATACTTGGTGCCACAGCCTGTCTCCACATACTTGCAGCAGAGGGTCCCTTGCAGACAGACTCCTCCAGACTGCATCTTCTTGCGTTGGAGTCCTCAGCTCTGGACATTTTTGTTGCCTTTCCCTTGACGGTCCCAAGCTCTTGCCTAGGAATTGACAGTGAATGATTTTCCTCCATTCACCTTCACCATCCCTCTCATGGTTTTATAAACCAAGATGTCGTCTCTCTGCCTTCACATCATTTATATGGACTTTTTATCACATTTTCTGTCATTTTCTCTTTTCCAGCCAACAACATCCTAGTCAAAGTAGTCATCCCTTCTAGAGAAGCTGCTCCCTGTCTTTGATACTCCCTTTTGCCCTTTCTACTGTAGCAGCTCTGAATGGGGAAATCAGAACTTCACAGAATGGCCAAAATGTGGGGGGACCATGGATTTATGTAATAAATCCTAATGATTTCCTCATTTCTAATGATTCTAATTTCCTCATTCCTAATGATTTCCCTAATGATGTCCTCATTCGTCCTCTATTCCTTTAAATCCTAGAAACTCCCAGCATTTAGTGCACTTTCTTGACCCTTTCTGAGGATACACATTCATCTGCTGGCTTGCCTGAGTGAAAAGCCACTACACAGCTTCTTCATGATCACCTTTCCTTGTCCCAATCCTGTTTAGAAAGCGGTCGGCAGGAGAACTGATTGTAGCTAGGTCTAGTACACAAAAGCGAGATGTTGTTCTGATGTTGCTGAATAATTAGTTGACTTTATGGGCAGAAACGTATACCAAAATGCACAGTTCTTCGTATAAAGAACAACCTTTGAAAAACTGCTTCTGTTGTACCTAAACAAGGCACACTTCATGTACCCCCATGAAGCTGAGCCAAAAATTCCTTACCAGAAACCATTTGCTCTTTCATTTATCCTCTCTACATGATGGAAATGCATGAGAGTTGTGAAAATTTTGCAACAGTTGACAAGCTTGAACATGTCTTATTTTGATATTTGTCCCAATAGAGTGACAGCATCTCAAAGCTAAGCTAATATCCCAAATCTGTTTTTAATCTCCATTGTAAAAAATGAAACATTTATTCAGTTAGGAATTTAAGTAACTGGCTTATGTCATACTTAAGGAGACTTTACTGTCCTACATGTTTGAAATGGGGAAGGGAAAAAAATACAATAATCAAATTTGTCCCCTGAATGTTCTGAAATGGTGATTGAGGTTTTGCATGTACAGGCATTGCTTCTGATGAAAAGTCTTTAGGGTGAAGTTCCTGTTGTATATCATTGTAGATGTCTGCCTTTTTTTTTTTTCAATCCCTCATGCTTCTGTGTCTCAGCTGGTATTTTTTTCTGTGGCCTAAGGATGTAAAGAAGTAACTTTTTTCACTTTCAGCATGACTACAAATCCTATGTCTTAAATACACAAAGCATAAATGAATTCCATTGAGAGGGTCTAAACACAATGAGACAAATTAGACAGGAAGATAAAGTAATACAGGGGAGGGACATTTTCAGGGGCCTTTTTAAATAACGAATAATGTTTTGAACTAAATGTCTCATACAACAGCATTATTTTGCTCTGAATCCAAAATAATCTTCAGAGGTGGGGGCTTTTTGTCTTTTTTTAATTAACTTTTTAACTTGATATTTATTTAAATTTGATTCTTTTTAGTTTTTGACTATGTAGTCAAAACTGCTGCTGGTAGTAATTGTACATCCTTCCTTAGAGATCCCCAAGAAACCTCTAACCTCTCTTTACTGAATGTTAAAGGTTGTTGTCAATTTGCATTTCAGACATCTGTTTAAAACAGTGTCAAAAATGTTATGGTGTCATAAACATGATCTTTTGTCTTTTTTGTCTGTAGGAAGCTGAATGTCTTAGCCATTTTAGGGTGGTAGCATTTTTCATTGGAGGTCACATATAAATTAATCTTCTAAAGGATGACTTTTAACTCTTGATCCTTGAAAAGGATTCTTTTAATTTAGGCTCTTTCATAGGCTTTTTCTAGCCCAATCTGACAAATGTGTCGAATATTCTAGTGCAAAAACTAGTACATTCTCACACAAACAAATGCTTAGGCCATGGTTCATCTTGCAACCAAAAAGCATAAAATAATTTTTTCCCCAGTAATAAACAGTAATTCTAAGGCATAATTTTTCATTAATAGGTACACTCTGTAGAAGCTTTTGTGCTTGCAGAATAATTTTTAAAGATAATAAAAGTGAACTAAATGGAGATTTGTCAATTTTGCTGATTTATTTCTTCTGTTTTTCTGAGAAACTGGTTTTCATTCTTCTTGCAAACTCTCCCATAAACGGCAATAAGCTATCCTGCATTGCTCATCAGACTTACTAACATTCCCAACAGATAACTGGGAAAGTCCCCTCCTTTTTTAGAAGACAAATCTACTCTCTAACAAAACCAGTCAATGCATCAACCGTTCTCTCCTCTATCATCAGACTATAGGAATGGCCATTCTCCTTCAGAACATCCTGCCCAGGGCTCTTTTTTTTCAATTATGGCAATAAATATATGCTTAGCAAAAAGCAAATCAGGCTATTCTCTAGGTGGTGGCAATATTATTATTATTATTATTATTATTATTATTATTATTATTATTATTATTTATTAGATATTCTTTTCTTGTCTCCAACTACTTTCAGGTCATGAGACTTACTGAACCTGGTAAAGTTTATCTGTTTAGTTACTTGGGTAATACCAGTTATTCTTTCCTTTAATTCTTGTCGAAATCTGCCATACCAGTACTGTGTAATATCACCAAACATATTAATACAGCTTTCACTGTTTCTCACGGCAGGGAGGCAGAGCTGCTAACAAGCCCCCATGTTTCTGGGATAGGCATCAAACCCATGGGAAGGAGACCATAATGCTGGAGCAGAGCATTGGCCCCTCTCCACAGCTGAGAAAATACAATTGCCTCAGAACAGGGAAGAAGAAACTAATTAGTGTATCAGCACTGCCCCAAAAAAGGGGCACGTTTTGCCTAATGTAATGACATTTCTGTCTCAGCATCTTGGGTACCATTTCTCATGGTTATCGTCGTGGGCAGCACTAATCTACAAACTCAAACTCAAGTTTTTCAGCAAACTTTCCCTTCAAGAGATATAATACAACTTACCTATTAATTTCTTGCTTTGAATATGTATAATTTGTGCTTGCCTCCTTTATGCTGACTCCTTCATAGTGTATGCTATTTATGCAATGTATATGTTTATGTAAATGAGAAGAAAGTGCTTTTGCACAGAAGAAAGTGGACTTAATGAAATGTAAATCAAATCCACAAAGATAAAGCACAGTTCATGTCTTTCTACAGAAATATGGAGGGCAGAAGTACGATGATGGCAGGGTTTATTGCTGTTTTGGTCTCTGTGACTAATACTTTATTGTTGTAACATGAGTATGGGCTAGGGTAGTGCAAAGAAGTCAGCATTCAATGTCTGCATTTAGAGTACAATATTAAAATGAGATAAAAAATCAAGTAATTTATGAGTAGAATGAAGATGCAAGGTGTTTTTCCAGCTCTGCTTTTAAATAAGAAGGATGATACCTATTTGACCAGAGAAGGACGCGAGGGAGAAAAAAGCTTATATTTACAGATTATACATGACAATTATACAGGTAAGTAACTCTTTTTATTTTTTCCTGGGAGAATTCCTTTAAATCCATTAATAGTCTGACCCATTTATGCCACAAGAATCATCTGTAGACCATACTTTATGGAAACAAGGAAAAGAAGAGCACAGCCTAACTAGAAAAAAGCAGAAGAACACATAGTTGAGATCTCTGTATTATTAACAAAATACATTACATACAGCAGCTAGGCCACAGGTAAAGTTCCTGCCTTGCTTGCCTTCCACAAAGTCAAACATCTTATTGGAATGATTTTTCTCCAGTTGTTATTGATCAGACATTTAAATGTGCATCCTGAAGGAAATGCTGATATTTTTCATTTTAAAATCAGTAAGAAAAAATAGGGATTTTTTTTTTTTTAATGAACCTGGTTCTTTTCTAGGCTGTACTACGACTAGACCCCAGTTCCCAAGATTAACTACAGAATAGATTTTTCAAGAAAATTATGATTTTGTAGAAATCACAGTTCCATTCAAAAACCAATCTGACAAAACCAGCTTTTGATGAGCTCTAAGCACCATTTATATTTGGCCTTACTGTTTCTTTGTTCCTCCCTACTGACTGTTCTGTGAAACCATGCCTGAAAGCTGTAAGTGTAATATGCTTACCAGTCATACAATTTTAAACAGAGTTGTGCTAGCAGCTTTGTGAACTTGGAGTGTGTCCATGACTCCTGAGATAAGCAGCGCAAGAGACCTACTGTACCCTTCTCTTTCTGTGACTGTTATTTCTTATTAAGCTATATATTTGAAAAGAAAACTAATCTGACATTATTTCTGATACATATTTCTGATTATTTCTGATAATTAGTAACTCATATACCCACTAGTAATTTACAATTTTATTCTGTGGCATATGAACAAAAATTTCTCTTTTTAGAAAGGATTATTAAATTTTTTTCTCTTTTTTGACTGTAAAGTAACTGTAAGTAACCTGTAAGTAACCAAACTAGTCTTTTCAATCATGTGCATTTTACCTGTCACAGAGGGTGAATTTAATTGTTTTAATTAAAGCTGGAAATCAAACACAGATCTGACCATATAAAGGGAAACAACCCCATTGCTGTTAAAACTGACAAAGTGTGAAGGTCACAACTTACATATTAATATATTCTTCCATGTGACCTTTTGTTGTAAACAAAGAATATTAAATGCTGTTATTCATCTTCTGCTAATGAACATATATTACTCTGGAGTCTAATGAATAGATAAAACATCTCTGTTCATCAAATATTTATAAAAGTAATATTTTCTATGCTTGCCAATTAAAAGGGTATTTTATTACAAATTTAGAGCATGCCAGCTTCAAAATCCTTGGAGACTAGGTGCCTGAGAGTGCCAAGAAATGAAGACTGGTCTTCAGCTCATTATCTTCACATGGCTATTTTCAATAAACAAATACAAAAATGTAACAATAGAAACAATATTAGGCCAAGGGAATAACCAATGGGTTTACTTACTCCTTTTTCAATCACTGGTCTCGCAATAACTGATGATTTCAGTGTTCTCTGAAGGTGTGTAAATAGTAACCTGCATCAAGGTTATATGCAAAGAATTTGCTCCTACTGTCATCCCGTTAAGTCCATCACCCAAATAAACATAATACAATACAATAATTTTGTTTGTTAAGTATGTACAAATATGTGTGTACCCATAAATAGTATTTAATATCATAAAAGCATACAATATAATGCCTACATGATATGTTTAAAAATATGCATACATGGCTTGTATATCCTGTGCTGCTCACCCTTTTAATTGGCAAGCAT
>VYZW01032488.1:4476-15631 GCA_013401315.1 Balaeniceps rex | reverse complement strand
AGCCCTGTCAATGAGCGCTGCAAGCTCCTGAGCGAAGACTCTCATATGGAATGCTGATGGGTCTGAAAAATTCTTGGAAATGTACAAGTCCAGGAATTTGTGAACCAAGTGGACTTTGCCTTTGGGAAGCTTCACATAGAAAATGAGAACTCGGACAGCTCGGACTGACATGATAAACACTACCACGGACAGAGCTGCAGTTGCTTTGTACTGTTAGCAAGGCAAAATTCTAGATGGAGCAATACCATCTAGTCTCAAGTATTTCATCCTTTAAACAAGGCTTTATTCATTCAATGAGATGCTGGAGACAAATATCTTGAGATGTGAATCTCAGCCTACAAGATCAACTCACAATGTTAGACAAAATTTTCTGTTCAAGGTGATGACCCACATTGATCAACCTAATGCTAAATAAAAGCAAGTCTGAAGACAAGAAGAATGGAGAAACACAATTAATAAAATACTTTCATACCCAAAAAAGTTATTGCTCCATATAAATTAACAAGATATATGCGTTCCTGAAGTGCTGCAAATAGTTCCAACTTACTGGAACTATTCTTAGTGACTGGATTAAAATTAGAACAGGATAAAACCATGAAATAACAGCCAGTTCCTGACACCAAGATCCTGTAAACAACAGCAAGAGGAAAGGAACTTAGATTATCAGTAAAGTGGTTTTTAGGTATAAGAAACACATCCATTGTGTACTTTTTCTCTGGACCTCATTTTTTTGGTGGTTTTAGCAGCCTTGCCTTCATGGTCAATACAATTTCTAGATAGAGAGAAAATAGTGTCATGTGCAAACTCTCAGCAGCAGTCTGACAAAAGGAAAGCCACATAGTCAACTTATAAACTTAAGCACAGATGCAGAAGTGAGAAACTGCAGAATTTTCCTCCGCCTTCCAGCAGGATTAGGGAAGAGAAGAAATATCAGTTGGGATAAGACAGCAGGCATCATGGTTTATGACTTCTAAAGAACGAGGGTACGTTGCCAGGGCAGAAGAAACCTGTTCACCAACAAGAGCAAGTTTAAACAGAACAGTAGACACATGCTGAAAGTGCTGTCAAAGAGGCTTTAACCAACGTATTAAAAGTAGACTTTGTGCTGGTTTCATGACAGGAGGTAAGGACAAACGCACCCACATGTCAACTAAAAATCATCAAGTTTATAAGTATTTGAGGAGAACACACTCCAATTTCCTAGTAGAAAATTTGGAAAGGAAAAAAGGTGGTTCTTTGAGCAAATTCCAAACCAGAAAAATTAAGGGGTTTTTTTTGTACAATTAAGTTACTGCAAGCTTTTAAAGAACGTTAATTCATTCAGATATTGCAGGGCATAAGGGTGTTTAGATGTTTAACAAGCCTGGTATTTGATTACACACACACGCCCCCCCATTAATGGACTGCTGAATCACCAAGTTATTTCCCCTTCTGCCATGCTGGGAAGACCAGTGTGGGGGAACTCTCCCTTGGAATAAAGGGACTGTGCCACACATGCTTAATATGCTGCTAATGCAAGAAGGAAGAAGCATTGCTGTTCCTTCCTGTTTCCCTGTATTTGGAAGAAAAAGTAATTTGGCATTTCACATTAGTAGAAGAGGTATATTTTTAAGCTCTACTTGGGAATCACGATCCAATTGTCAGAGTCAGAAGAGAATAAAAATAATCTAGAGAGCACCTCAGTGACTGATTGATATGCTGTAGAGAGCGATGTTTACTGCCCTTGTTAAAGCACCAAGATGTTATGGATGAAAATAAAGAAAAAGCACACACTGTAACATCTCACTGAGGAGTGTTGTTTTTTACCTTCCAGTCATGAAAAGTGTTTTAAAAAAGATTTTTTCTTTCCCTGCTTAGAAGTTTAACCACAGTCACCCTGCACACATACAAGCTGCGTGACTTCCACAGACTGTGGCAAACAGCTTGCACACAGAGCAACAATCTGGAACAAATTCCTCCTGCAGGCCGAACAGGCGTCAAATCTGCTCATCTGCAATAGCTGCAGCAGCGCAGCAGGAGGTTCAAACCCAATCGTTTTGTTACTGTTGCCTTTAAGGACAACAGAACTAGCAAATAGTCCAGAGCTTTAAGGTACACGTTCCTTGCCCCGAGAACCTTGCGATCAGACAGCGTATCCACACAAACAGCAAACCGGAGTGGGTAGCCCCACACGTGGTTAGAGACCACCTCCCAGCCCTCTTGGGACTGGTGCACTCCAGCATGCTCAGCGGATGACTGAGCTGCCGGGTCCTCCAGAAGAACTGGCGGTGGCTGGCTGTATGCCCACAAAGCTCCTGCACCAAAGGATGCAGGAAAATGGGGTTTGTACCCTGGCTGCTACTGAGGAGCCGCATGGACAAAGATTTATTGCTTTACACCTCCTGATACTCCTCTCTATTTTATGATCATGGTTTCTATATAGAGATATTATGTTCCCATAAAAAGAATTAAGATTTTTTTTAAAGTAACAAGTCAGTGATTTCCTACTAGTCATCAACAGTGACAAGATGATTACCCTAAAGTAGAAGGAATTAGCAAGGCTATTTGGGTTATTCAGTATCTATTGTGTCTCCCAGTTACCTCTAGCTTTGCCACAGCAAGTGTTTGATGCATATGCCACACCGGGAAAACTTGAACCTAAATTCAACTTTTTATTAAAAATTAAGAAGGGTGGCAAGGATTTGATGTAGAAAGTAGCAAGATTTGCTCATGGCATTTGTTGTCTGTCAGGTTTTTTTAAAACCTAAACCATTGTACATTATAAAAAGAGAGAGAAAAAAAAACACTGAGAAAATTAAACAAAAATCCATTAAGTCAAAAATTAATAGTCCAGATTTTGTAATTCCTTATAACTCTTTCCTGCCTCCCACAGGTCACTGGCTCATTCAGTGCCTGGAGACAATTCAATTGTATGCAAGATGATGGGCAAAAATCAGCTGAAGAATACTTTTCAATCTTTATCTTCCTCATTTTCTAGAGATTCCCTCCGCTATAACTTCTGGAATTGTTAATACCACACAACTGTCAATATTTATATCTCCAAAGCACAGGTTCTGCTACGCTCCAAACATTGATTAATGTGCTGAAAATCATGTCATAGATATCTCAAAATTAAGTAACATGTTTTTGCTTAATCTCTGTAACTATTCCATCGTAAAATGCAGATGCCAACCCATCACCTCAAAGAGACTTCAAGGTATGTTTAAGTGCCCTGCAGAATGAGCACAATAAAAAAAGCATAGGAGAATAATGGAAATAATTACGGCTTCAGAGCAGAGTTTAAGTAATGCATAAATATGATATTAGTGCACAGTGAACAAGACAAAGTTACTAAATAATTTCTAATTAAGCAAGCATTGCTAGCCTGTGTACCCAAAAACCCTTACTTACACGCTCTACCTGCAATTAGTCAGAAGCACAAGGAAAATAACAGAAAAGAACAAATTAAGTTCCAGAAACATCACTCTGGCAACTTCATTACATTTTCCTAATACTTTTTAGAAAGTAATATATCTGTTCGTTTTGAAAATAACCCTTTTGTTTCTTTGATTAAAAAACTTTATTTAGGGGATGAAAACAGAAATCAATTTCAGACTACTTTTAAAAATAATATAATTACAGTGTCACATTCCTTTTCTCTTCATGTCATTTTAATACAAATTGAGTGATCCTGCACCAACAAAATTTATGAGACTATTTCTACTGTCTTCACTAGGAACAGGACCTATAATGCAAATAAATATAGCAGAGTCTTTATCAGCAAATTATTGCCATTTTGTACAAAAAAAAGAATGGAACTCTAAAAGTTCACATCTATTTTTACATGGAATACAATCATTTTTGTTGAACTATTGGTGCAAAGTAACTCTACACTGCATAACATTTGCATTTAACAAAGTTAAATAAATTTCTTCTGTATTCATATAATGAACCTATTTGTGAGGAAAGGGAATGCTGAGAATTCAGGTTCCTTATTTTAAGCTGATCTACAAGGAGATCCAAATTACACAGTGATCAGCTTTGGCAAAGTGGACCACGTTAGTTTAGCTAATGTTAACGGAAATTTACACCCAGGGAAAAGAAAATCCTTTCACGGTGAGACTCTTGCTTTATTTTGAAAAGAAAAACAAACTGCGTAACAGGCCTAAATATGTATTAATGCTTTTCTACTCATGTTTCAAACAAAATCCCTTTCCTCAAACTACAGTGCTGTTTAAAACTACTTACACTTTACAGCATTAGCCTCTCCCTTCCCCCAGAGCTATTCCTTTAAGTTTCAATCCCAAGAACTCTTCCTTCAAGGTATAATCTACGAATCGGTAGTGTCACAGTCATTGTTCCCATGGCAATAAATATAATGTTCACGACATTAATTTAAGACCTCACCAAAGGATAAAGCAAAAGGAAACACAGGGCTTTTTTTCTCTACAGCCTTAATTCAGGACAGATATCCACAATAAGGGAATTACAGCTCTTGCTTTTTGTGTTTCCATGTCAAATTATTTTTTTTTTCTTTTTTACAACTTCTATACACAAAGTGGGGGTTACAATGCATCATACTGAGACAAATGAACCACTGAGAATGTCCACTGACCAAGCAACACGGAAGTTACTTGCTGCTGAACAGTAGAGATCATCCATAAATTTAGACTCCGGATTTAATTTCTCCTCTTTAAGTTAGGTCATCATCAGCTACAACAGCAATAGTCTGTATGAATCTATACAAATGGCAGAAGACTTATTTACTTGAACTCCAGTGTGGCAGGTTTGGCTTCCCTTCTGTCTATGTAGAGAGCACACTGCAGAGCATCACATAGGGTGCTCTTGCTCTTGGGTTATTCCAGCTGCTGTCCCATCATCTGGACAGCTTCAAACACTGACCTACAGCAGCTGTCCCAGAGCTGTCAGAGTTTTGAAACATTAACCAAAGCGGGTAGGGTTTGGATGTTAGCCCTATTCACATTAGACCTGCTTGGGGAATTCTTCTGTATATAAGTGCTACCCAAATGGCCTCTCCCAATCCACACACCTACACTGAAGTAGATTTGCACTCCAGAACTGCCTGATACTCTCTGCTGACTCCAAATAGAGACTAGTCAGGAGGCTGGGCTGAAGTTCTGTGCAGCCTACAAGTCTGAAGTAGATGTAGATCTCACACCTTAGCCCTGTGCAGTCAAGATGAGGCCCACCCATTGCAGAAGGAACGTGGGTAGTGTCAAAAATAGCACAAATCCTTTATTAACAATTGAACTAAAACTGTTGCCAGGACACACTATTTTTCATACTGACAATGACTGCTGAAGTTAAATAAGGAACCCTATGAATAAACATGCAGCTGCTAAAACAGGAACAGCACCTGCAACACCCTGTACTTTTATCCATCCAACAGCTGCTGTGCCCATGAATGGAGTAATTTCATCAGCTGATGATCTACACATTGCTTATGGTTTGTAATATGAGTAAATGTGCAGAATGGGAACATGTTTTTGCAAATACAGTTTCTTTACAGCTTAAAATTTAGCCCATGAACGCCTTCATAAAGTCAGTTGAGAACAGCAACAAGAAATGTCATACTTTTCAGTATGAGCACCCTTTTAGAACATGGTGCATGCTGCTGTTTGACTGTTAATACTTGTGCTGGTTTTGGCTGGGATAGGGTTAATTTTCCTCACAGTAGCTGGTATGGGGCTATGTTTTGGATTTGTGCTGAAAACAGTGTTGATAACACAGGGATGTTTCAGTCACTGCTGAGCAGTGCTCACACAGAGTCAAGGCCTTTTCTGCTTCTCACCCCACCCCACCAGCGAGCAGGCTGGGGGGGCACAAGGAGTTCGGAGGGGACACAGCTGGGACAGCTGACCCCAACTGACCCAAGGGATATCCCATACCATATGACATCATGCTCAGCACATAAAGCTGGGGGAAGAAGAAGGAAGGGGGGGACGTTCGCAGTGATGGCATTTGTCCTCCCAAGTAACCGTTATGCGTGATGGAGCCCTGCTTTCCTGCAGATGGCTGAACACCTGCCTGCCCATGGGAAGTAGGGAATGAATTCCTTGTTTTGCTTTGCTTGTGTGCGTGGCTTTTGCTTTACCTATTAAACTGTCTTTATCTCAACCCACGAGTTTTCTCACTTTTACTCTTCTGATTCTCTCCCCCATCCCACCGGAGAGTGAGTGAGCGGCTCTGTGGGGCTTAGTTGCCGGCTGGGGTTAAACCACAACAATACTAAAACCAAAAAACAAAGAAAACGCTTCCCTTGAATTCTAAGTTCATGAAAAGCCTTCACAACTATTAGATGCAGTTAAAAAAAAAATCCAGATAAAATGGAATTCAAACAATGCTGTATGAAAAGGAGAAAAGAATGAACCTTTACTTCCTTCACTCAAAGGACTTAATTTTTATTACACAAAGTAGTACCTAGCAGTCTTGAACTTTTGTTTATACACAGTAAACAGTTTCCACATTGAAGGCATTTGTAATGCTTTGTGTCAGTGTGTAGTTCTCTAAGGAGCTATTGAAAAAGAAATCTTATTTCCGAAGTTACATTTAAAAGACCACAAAACCCAGGACTGATTTGGTGTTTGGTGGAGGTTTTTTGGTCTTGTTTTGTATTTCAGAGAGACCAACACATAGAAATCAAATGTAAAAAGAAAAGACTTAAAAGAACTAAAGAAACTGCAAATAATTTTCAGCAAAATTTTAAAGAAATGAGTAGTACTGACCTGGTCACAGGTAGCACTGGCTCCATCGGTCTTGCTTCGCACCACGGGCTCTTGGGCTGCTCTGCATACAGAAGCGATGACTGACAGTGCAATGTCAGAGGGGAGAGATGGCCAGGAGCAGACCATAACACACTGGGGCTTGATGTTTGCCTCACAGATGCACTCTCTGAATCACCAAAATTGCTGGTAATGCTGTAATTCATCATAGCAGGACTGCAGAATGCCATTGCAGAATATTCATGTCTGTTTTCCATGTAAGATGAGGGAATATAGACTGGACTGTGTTCTGCTGTCAACGTGGACTGATTACAGCTGTAGGGAACTGGAGAGACGATACCAGCGGGTGAGTTTTTAATTTCTGTTTTATTGCATCCAATATCCTGAAGTGGCAGCAACTGAGAAAAGTCCTTGTGAGAAGATGCACACAGGGACATTTTGAAGCAAGACTGAAGATTGTTGTTTAAATATTCATCCTAAGATGGTAAGGTATAAAAAAAGTTGAATTAAAAAGTAAGTAAGCTCAGTATTAAGTCTTTTCTAGAGAAGAAAAAAGGAATCAGTAAAACAGAAAATATAAAAATATCCTGTTAAAACAGATTACATACCAAATGCACTTAAACAGTCAATGTACACATTTACTACCTTTAAGAAAAAGCAAGATTTCCAGAACTTCCTTAAAAATAAAGGCTAAGACACATGTTGAGTTTAGACTCCCTTAAAAAATAACCAACGGAAAAAAAAAAAATCACTTGAAGTCTGAAACAAAGATGCCGGTGACAACTTGGATCTTAACAAAAGTAACTTGTTACAACCAGGGTAAAAGTGCTCTATGTCGGAGGCAAAATTACCCTGTGGTCCCCAACTACGGAGTGAGTGCCATGAGAAATCAATTCTCTTTATAAAAACTCACCACCTCCTGCTCCCGCTGTAAGTGTACTACTTCAGCCTTCCCTTTATCAACACAAACACGCAACAGCAGATATTCTGAACACACACACACACAGAAACACACACACATATAGCTCCTTTACCTTCCAAAACCAGAACTCCACTGCACATCCCTCTCCACAGAGGAGGAAGACATGTAGTGGATGTCAGTAAGCAATGCAACTTCATCACTGAGAGGTCCCTGGATACGGCACCTCTGAACAGAGCCATTATAAAAGTAGAAGTCACAAAATGCCGATATTTCCAAAGCTGACAAGACAGAACTTGAGCGATTTCATTAGGTCCAGAAATTTTATAATTTCCTGCCATTCTCCATCCCCATCCCAACTACTCTTCATCCTTCCTCCCATGTGAATCAACTATCAAAACAGAGCCCTTAATTTGCCCTCAGTAAATACCCTTTCTCAGATTTAGGTATATCCAAATTATTTATGGGGGAAAAAAATTTGTAAAAAAAAAAAAATGCTCACCAAAATGATGTTCCTAAGACCTAACCCCTGTCCTGGATGCATTACTTTTACAGTAGCATTTAAAAATATTTCTTTTTTATTCTTCACTATGGGTTTCATCTGCAGTTTATTCCAGCTTTGAAGACAGACATGCAGCCCTCTTATAGCTTGCAATCCAAAACAATTCTATTTCCAAAATAGCAAGTTGCAGCCCCCAGAACTGATATCATAGTGTACTTTACAGATGGTAATAAGATCTCAACATAAAAAAATCACAGGATAATTAAAAAGTCACCCACAGCTTTGCTATTCCAGAAGTGGCCAAAGTATTGATGGTAAATATTCTTACCTTTTTTCACCTCATGTGACCACAAAGCAAGGTGAGGAAGATTCAAACACAGGTTTGTGGAAGTACCAGCAACCTCCCTGTCCCCAAAATTCTCAGCCAGGTGGCATTTCTAGTATGCCATCTTGGGGCATTGACACATTTTTCTCCTCTAGGGCCAGGACTGAGGGTAGAAGCATTAACACAAAATGTAAGAAATAGTCTTTTTGAATAAAATGGATAGTTTAGGGTCAGTCCTTCCTTCTCACTTTGCACTCTGTTGATGAAACTGAAGATGTCTGTAGAAATAACCAGGAACTCATTTAAATAATCTCAGACATTTCAGACCCAGCTGCTGTTTTTTCCTTTGTGGGAAACAGGAAAACGAGATATCTCAGCAGCTGTTTATGTCCAGCAGTTGTTGCACTGGAACTCCGATGCAGCCAAAGCAGGAGAATCTGACCACACTCCTCACACAATCTACACGCTTCTTTTGCCCCAGCCAGATGCTTCACGGTCTCCTCTAAGAGAAACCAAGCATCGTGATCCAAGGGCTGGAGCACCTCTCCTACGAGGACAGGCTGAGAGAGTTGGGGCTGTTCAGCCTGGAGAAGAGAAGGCTGCGGGGAGACCTTAGTGTGGCCTTTCAGTACTTAAAGGGGGCCTATAGGAAAGATGGGGACAGTCTTTTTAGTAAGGCCTGTTGTGACAGGACAAGGGGTAATGGTTTTAAACTAAAGGAGGGGAGATTTAGGCTAGATATAAGGAAGACATTTTTTACAATGAGGGTGGTGAAGCACTGGAACAGGTTGCCCAGAGAGGTAGTGGAGGCCCCATCTGTGGAAACATTCCAGGTCAGGTTGGACGGGGCTCTGAGCAACCTGATCTAGTTGATGATGTCCCTGCTCACTGCAGGGGGGTTGGACTAGATGACCTCTAAAGGTCCCTTCCAACCCAAAGCATTCTATGATTCTATGATTCTATGATCATTCAATTTTCACTGCAAAAAGCACTGAAAATCCCATAGGTGCTTTCGCTCCCATATTATGGGGTGGGTAGCCCAAATAATTTTTAAGCAGCAAATGATGGAACTAAGAAATGATCTCAAGACTACTGTCAGTGGTTACTACAAATGGGCCCAGTGAGCACACTGATTTCAAATTGCATTTAAAGCGTCTGTGTAGGTAAAGCTGTATACTGTTTGCAGTCTCAGAGGCTGCATGTATTCAAGGCGTGCGTGGACGCTCTGCAGGAGCATCTGGAATGTCCAGGAAGAGCTGACTGCACTGTGTCCCTCTGCCCGCCTGCAAAAGGCACACAGAGCAGGGTAACCCCAAACTTTTCTGAGAGAAGGACCTGAGAGGCATTACAACGTTGCTGTTATAGTCAGCTAGAGACATTCTGCTATAATACTTTGGTAGTTTTTTGCAGCAGGCAACTGGTTGTGTACATTCTCTCAGACACTTGGAAAATATATGCATGTACGCTGTAGAAGCGGAGAGAACACAGAGCTGGTACTACACAATTTTACGAACTGAAATCGGCTGAGCTTTAAGTCATGTTTTTCTGGAGAGGTAATCCACTAGAGTGGTATGCAGGATAACTGCCTCTTTAGCAGGAGGACATACTGTCTCCAAAGGGCAACACACAGTATTTAGAAACATACACAGACATTACAAGAAGCAAGAGTGAAGTTTGTTTTAGAGAGAGGAGTCCACGCAAGCATGAAAAGTCAGTACAGCCTTCCTCAAAAATAGGCTGCTCATGACTTCTTTACAAGAGAAGGGACTCTGGGTTCCAGGAGGTTAAAAAAACCCCTACTCATGGTCTTCAGACGACCGCAATTTAGTGAAAAAATAACAGCATTGGATTAAGGTAATTAACTCGGGTTGTAGAAATAGTTTAGCTGCAGTAGACTATGGATCTACATGAGATCACATTGTTCATATTTCCTTGTACCTAGAGAATTTAGAACGGGAAGCTCAGAGCCTCACAAATAAAGTGAAGCTGCTGAAATGATCCAGTATTGCTCAGAAGGTCCTAAAAACTGATGGCTGGACTGTGAAGTTCTAAGGACTGTGAAGTTACAGAAGGAGTGCAGATTCAGGGAACCAGATCTTAAGATTTAAGGCTAGAGAAAACAAACTCTACTAACACCAATACCTCAGAAGGAAGCACGACCACATTTAAGTCAAGGATTAAAAAGTAGAGCAACAGGCTAATAAATTTGTTCCATCCTGGTATAGTGTCCTCATACCTTAAGCACCATTCATTAAACAGAAATGAACTCTTACATAAAGCGAACTCCCATTCCAACATCTCCTACTTCTCTGAAGGAAGATTTTAAAAGCAAGATTCAATTTTAAAGTACATTATATAGGTCTAATCTATCAGCACTGCACTAGATCTGTACCAGACACAGAAACAAAACAGGTATCCATTGCTTTTATACTACAGTCTTCTGGGAGACTGCAAATGTTTCAGTCCACCTAAGTCAGTGTAGCTTAGCAAGATACTCAACAACTGCAATGCCATTTTGTCCGATTCCTTGAGTAACACTTACCAGTCACAAATCTAAGTCACTAAGGGCAAGGTTCACATCAGGTATAAGAGAAAATAGTTCCATGGGCTCCAGTACACAGAGGATAACACCGCTATCCATGAGGATGTAGGAACAAAAATGTGATGTTATCAATGTTCTCCACATA
>VYZW01032485.1:5417-17732 GCA_013401315.1 Balaeniceps rex | reverse complement strand
ATTATGAAAGCAGGACTGTTGATGTACCCCCCTAGTAAGTACTGTAGTATACTGAATATTTAGCCTCTGTTCCAGCCGATTTCCTTAAGGATGCAAACTTCTAAGGATATTGTGTCACCATTGAAAAATGTTAAGTAGTGAAGATTAGACCTTCTCCTATGGCACTATAGTTTGTCACAAATACGTTAACAGGTAATCCAAAAAATAATGCAATCACAATTTGGATGTTTGTACAAGGAGTTCTCCTCTGTCTCCCCACATGTATATAAACTTTTCTGACCTATAAACATAGAAAGAGATGTGATAATCTATTCATTAAGAAATTCTATGATAGCTAGAATAAATAACTAACTGGAGCTGTTAAATTTTTTCTCATCTCTAAAAACATTTTTAATTTAAAAAAGCCACCCTTTAACTATTGTTATAAAGCAGTTTAACAATTATATTATATAGGTGTGGTGTGTGTTTAATAATTCAGATTTCTTTCCAAATCACAAGTAAAAAACGTACATGTTGAAGCAAGTGTACCTCACTCTTCTAAATATAAACATTTTTTATATTAAAGAATTGTCTGTAGTGTTCATGCAGTGCACAGAATGATTGTCAGAAGACTTAACCAAACTATGTAAGGCTATATTTGGTAGCAAGATAGCAAACTTTAAGCTTATTAACCAGAGAAACTCAACTGTTGTTTGTTAATGTCAGATTTAAACAGTTTAAACTTCATTTGCCCTATGTTGTGCAGGTGAAGCAGGGTTTCTGAAAACTGCCTTCAGTTACCTTTCCTTAATAAGTATAAAGAACACTATCTCTGCATTAAAGTAAAAATTTAAAAAACCCTAGCACATTGCTAGAGCTTCTTTAAAATCAATTTTTTTTCTCAAAACTAGTGAGTAATTCTTTCTTCTGACTGAAGATAAGTGACAGATAACTTATTTGTTACTCACAAATATTTGAGTAGACCCACAGCTTATAAGGGCTCTTAAAACAATTTTATTGTTGTGGTTTTAGTTAGAGCATCATGAATTGTAAGGATATGCTTTATAATGTATTCTATAGATTATGATCTGAACTGTTAAAAAGTTATCTTAATTTTTTTTCTGTGTATAGTATAAATTTGATACAGAGTACCAGCATTTAAGGGCTACATTTAAGAGGTGTTCTAACCTTATTCTTTGTCTGGTATTATTGTAGCATGATGACAGAGATGATGGTGTGGATTATTGGGCTAAAAGAGGAAGAGGCCGTGGTACTTTCCAGCGTGGCAGAGGGCGTTTTAACTTCAAAAAGTCAGGTAGCAGTCCAAAGTGGACACATGACAAATATCAAGGGGATGGGATTGTGGAAGATGAAGAAGAAACAATTGAGAATAATGAAGAAAAGGACAGACGCAAAGAGGAAAAGGTAAACAGTTTAGTGGATTGCAGATTAGGCAGTTTATCTTGCAGTATCTCAAGTAATTGTGTGTGGGGATCACTTTAAAAGGTTTTGGAGTTTGGTTATTAACAGTTTACAACAAGACTCTCTTCTTTCTTTCCACAGGAATAACCCTGGAAGAAAGCTGTAGCTGAAAGAGCAGCTCTTGCACCACCCACACAACATTTTTAATATGTTTTTTTGTTGTCAAATGAATGTAAGCATTTTACTTAAATTTTACTGTTGGAAAGTAGTTTAGAGGGATTGTTTTTGTTTTAAGCCTTTAGAAAAAAATCTTGATATAGTAAACTATGTTAATGATCGTACAGGTAGAAAGTAAAATATTTGTAACAACTTTTAAGAAATTTTACTGTTTGTTATATGCAGTGTAATTCTGCTTTGTCCAAATATATGGTCAAGTACAACTCTAAAAGTTTTGATTCTCCCCTATGTCTGTGTTTTATTCTGAAGTAAACTTACAGCTCTGCACACCTAAAATCTTGGAGCAGCATTTTTTATAAACTGATTACTTTTGTGTTGCCTTTTTATAAGAAGTGTATTTAAGGGTAGTTACTCAGTCATAGTGTACGTACAAACAGTTGTGAAAAATGCTGATGTTTACATTAGTTCACAAGAATCACATTTACATAGTGGGTCAGCGATAAACCTGGATTCTTATTCCACCATGCTAGAGAGCGCAGCAAGAACTTTATCTTTGAGAGTGAACTTGTCACTCTTCTTTAGTAGCCTGAGAAATACATATGTATATGAATACTCAAGTGAGTTTCAAGTGTATTATTTCCCTTTTAGAATGTGAGTTTTAGAAACCTATTTCCAACTCACTGCTGTTAGAAACTTTTAAACAGATCTGAAAACTGGAGTTCCTTCCCCCATCTCTGTAGTTAGTGCAGAACTACCTACAACTAGCTTAATTTTCCCATAGATTGTGTCCAGAGCAGATCAGTCACATATTATGGATACCTAGTGATTTGCTTTGTCATTAAAAGGTGCTTCTCTCATCAAGGGGAACTTAATACAGTTTTTAAGTTCTATAAACCTAGGGTTTAAACTCACTGCATGAAAAATGTGCTGTCCATAAAGTACAAGTTTCAGCTTTCTGTTGATAGATTAATCACCAACAGAACACTTTAGTTAAGGAATCAGTGGCAGTATCAATCTAGCTTCTTTCTTACCAACTTTTGCTCTAGTTTGTTAAAACTGCCTCTTTTAATTTCTTTATGTGGACTTGCCTCTGTAATCTGTCAAGAAGTACGTCTTTAACTTTTCTATCACATTTACAGCCGTCAGTGAAATTGGGGGAAGGGAGAAACAAAACAAAAAATGACCACAAAAATCCCTGAAAAAGTAAAGCAAGATAGGTTAAAACCTGAATCAGTAAAGATACTTCAGATATGCTAAACACTTCTATAAAGTGTGAATTGCATTACAGTGCCGTGGAAGTACGTTTCTTTAGTATTCCACTTTATACAATGTGTAAATTTGAAGCTATAACTCAATAGTAAAAGTTAAGTTAGCAAAAGGTGTGAGAAATGAGTCTTACTTTCTTTGACGCTGATTTCTAAATAGTTGTGCTTCTAATATTTTTGTAGCCAAAGTGTGGAAGTTAGTCTACATTTTTTTTTTTTCCCCAAAACAAAAACAAACCCAAAAGCTTAGTTTAGTGGTAGGTACACTTTGATCCTACAGAATGTTAAGGATGACAGTAATGTAATACTTGAATTACCAGAACAAGGACATTCTGATACAAGACAACTATTCAGGTTTTCTTTCTAGACTGCTATACATATAGTAAATCTTAATCGTATATGGAGTTAAAAGTGTAGTTGTTCTTAGTTTGTCCGTTAGAATGGCATAATGTCTTTAAAAAAAAAAATAGGAAAAAAACCAAACAACCCAAAGCTTTGGCAGAGATGTTTGTATTAAATACATATATAACGTATGCCCTCTTAGTGGCTTTACTGTTAGGGAGTAGTTAACCATCTGCCCTATCCAAATTAAACACTAGAAGGCAGAGAAATGTAGTACTGTCACTAATCCTAACTGTAGATGAAGAAATTGTATTTCAGATGGCAGTAGTTTGACAGCATCTGTGTAGAAAGGGAAATAGGAATAATACTTGCCCTCCAGTAGTAGTTACTAAAGGGTCATTCCTGCCTTATGTTTTAGGAAGTTCAGGCAAACTATACCATTCTTGCAAGATCTGCTTTTATATGTACAGTGCATCTTTTAATAGCTGCTTGAAATGTAAAACTGATTATTCCTTGGACATTTTAGCAAAGCTCACACAGACTTTGTGTATATTAAATCAGAATAAGCAAGAAAAGGAACAAAACAAACTTGGCAGCAGTGTCAGAGTCTGTCCTAATGAAGTGAAATATCTAGCATCAGTCTGAAACTAACAAATAGGACAAAGATATACTTGAACTATCATAACCTTAGAACAGGTAATCTGTATCATCTAGGTCAAGTTGGAATTGGATTGTTGGTGGTCTGTGTGTCTTAAGGCAAGATCGTTCCTGCATGATGAGGCAGATTTAAGTTTTCTGCTTCAGTTGAATGTCCAAGGAAGTCTGGTAGAGTTTGCTTTGGTAATGGCATTTGGTCCTACAGACCTGTCTGTAGGTTAGGTCATAAAATTCCTTTTTTCATTATCCTTAATTTCAATGCAGTTTATTAAAAAAGCTGTTTGTTAATTACAGAACACATGGTGACAACCATAAATTAATTCATTTTAAAAAATGCTTGAATTAAGATAATCTAGTCGAAGATGCAAGCTGCAGTCTATCAGAGATCTGTAAGAAAATCTAAGTGGGAGTTGAGATTATTTTTTCTTTAAATCCAAAACTAAAGTTTCAGCACTCACTAGTCCATCAACATGAATAGTGAATTTTCAGTATCATGATAAGAAAAAACATGTTTTGAGGTTTTCATTTGGTGCTACCGAAGTAGTTGTATGACTGTTGTGAATGGAAGTTCAGTGCATTTTGCATTTCTCTTGTTAGAAGGTGAAGCCCATCATTGATGGATCTGGAGGAAGAAAAATCCAAGTGTTCTGTTGGTGTGAAATGTTTAACTACATTTTGAGTTCAGTAATTCATTCTGACTTGTTGCTGACAGTGAAGCAGTTTCTGAATCCACTTCATCTCTGCATGGTGTGCTTATGAAGTTTGAAGTTATCCCTGCAGTTCAGAGAGAATCAGACATTCATTTCGCTAGGCAACAACAAAAAATCCAGTAGCTGTGCTGTTCCCTAGACTCTGTGCACTCGTTCACTTTCTTGGTTTGGAATTAAATCTCACATTGTCTTGCTTCCCAGGAACCATCATTACTGTCACAGCGGGCAGCTACTATCATGAATTCAATCACGTCCTGTTGCGCTAGCGAGTTTCTTCTGTGGATGTGGCCTGTGTTCTGCTATTGCACACGCTGAAGTTTCATTTTTCTCATGAGTGGAATAACTTGCATCATTCTGGCATGTGGAGTTGCCTCGGTGCAATGTCCACCCCCTCCTGCCACTACTCACTCACTGGAAACCCCCCCCAGCCGTCAGGCTTTGCCACTGCAGAGGTGCTGGCTCTGGCCCAGGACAGGCTGGGATCACCGGCAGGCCCCGGCCCAGGAGCCCAGGCCCGGCGGAAGCGGTGCTGCCCCTGCAACTGCCCGCGGGCCCCCCCCTCGCCCGGGCGGGATGCGCTCTGCACCGGCCCAACCGGCGCGGCGGCGCCGTTCAAACGGGCCCCCCTCCCGACACCCCCCGCGAGCGTGGCCGCCCTCGCCCCCTTATTGGCTCTGCGCTAAGCACTGGCTACTTCCTATTGGCGTGATTGCCTTTCTGCCCCGCCCTTGCTCCTGATTGGTGCTGCTAGGCCGGGCGGCCTAGCTGGGTTGCGGGGCGGCTTCTGCGCACTTCGGCCGCGGCGTGAGGCGGGGGCTCGGGGCGCCGGCGGCGGATAAGAGGAGGTGTGCGGGCTGTCCTCTGCCCGCTGGAGGCTCCCGCGGAAGGGAGAGGGCACCAGTTGCTCGCGGTGAGGTGGGAGTGCTGCGCAGGCCGGCCGCCGCTCGGCGCGGTGTCCCTGCCTGCGGGGGGCGGTGACCTCTCCCTCCCTGCCGCGCGCGCGGCGGCCATGGCGCTGGTGCTGGATCTCCTGAGGCGGGTGCTGGAGTACTTCGGCTGGCCGCCCGACCAGGTGAGACCCCGAGGCAGGGCTGGAGAGGGGCTGTCCCCTGCCGGGCGGCGCCTGGAGAGCCGTTAGCGCAGGGCGTCTTTTCTGCAGCCGTTGTGGATAAGGGGAGGACGGGTCGTCACCTCGGAGCCGCCGCATGCCTGCGGTAGGGCGGGCTCTGCTCCTTGCATATAGCTGGGTTTGTCGGCATGGGAAAGCTTGATTGGTGTAACTGGACACGTGGCCCCCATGTGGGATTTCGATGGGTCACTGTTCTGATACAGCCATACAAGTGGTTCTTTTTTCTCTGAACGGGGGCGGGGGGAATATCAGTAACTTCAGCTGTTAATGTTTTGCTATTTTAAATGAAAGGCTACGTAACGATTCCCAAGTAGCAGTTAATCCTGTGTTTTCGGAGACCTGGGAAAGGTATCGCATGGGAAACTGGAAAGGTTAACTGCTGCAGTAACAGTCAGGGGCTGGCATCAGAGCCTGAGTTTTTGGGCAGTTCTTTAGTCATGGGTGTCAACAGCGAGGCACGGCTTCAACTTGTAGTTCTGAGGAAATTCTTGCTTTATTTATGTGAAACTACTAGAGTATTTCTAGGAGTACTAGTTTGAGCTATCCTGGTTATTTTCTGGTTTCGTTGTCAGGGGTTCTTGGGGTTTTTTTTTTTTGACAGGCCATATTTTTGGAAACTCACATATTCGGCAGCAGTATCGGTCGTACAATCAGAATGTGCCTTCCTTCAGCAATCTCATCAAGAAGGCATTTCCAGCGGTTATATACAGTCATAAGGAAGTATCAGGTCAAGGTATATGAAACTTATTACAGTTCTTTACTAATTTTTTGCCCCGAGGCTTATATAGGTGCATATGGTTACTTAAATGTGCACTTTTTCTTTTGTCAGTAGCTCAGAATATTACTAGCTACATGATGTAGCTGCTACATTCTTTATTGGCCTTTGTTCCGCTCTAAAATATACCGGGTACAGGCTGTATCTTGGCAGTGTTTTGGAAACAGTCTGTTAAAATCAGTGTAGGCCTCTTTGGACTTTCAGCTTGAGAACAGCATTGAAAAGTTAGGTTAACCTAACTGCGTTATATTTAATTACATGTAACATTAAATTACTTAATAACTTTGATTGTAAGAACTGAGGGCTGTGGTTTTGCTTCTAAGGTTAAAAGGTATTCCGATTTTTAGGTCATATCCGTCTGTCAAAAAAAGGAATATGGATCTACTCGAAGTGTTGTCCGTAGACTTGGGACAATTCTTTCCTTAGAGCCCTACCCAAGACCTTATTTTCAAGTAAGTGGTTTATTGTTATACATATGCTTCAACTATTCAAGTTTTCTAGTTTCTTAATGTAGTGATCGCTTTCCTGTTCTTTTTAGCTTGTGTGACTCTTGTGTTGCATCCGTTGTGCTCACTGTTAGCAGCTTGCTTGCAGCACTGTTTAAAAATTCCTCTTGCTGAGGCAGAACTCTTAGTATGTGCTGAATCTGGTTTCTCTTCAAACATTTTTTTTTTTTTTTTAATCTCGCTCATTTGTTTTTAGCTTGTTCAAGACCCAAGCCCGTTGGGTTATGATGAACAAAGCACAGCTCCAACTCCTGTAGCTCCATCACTTGCTGATGTCCTGTGGGTGGCAAATGATGAGGGGCAAGCATTTACTAGACTTAGGTAAGTAAAGTAGAATATATGCATGAAAAGGAGTAATAAAAGTAGCTTATGTCTTCTCTTTTTTGTGGTGTGTGGTTTTGTGTGGTTTTTTTGGGTTTGATCCTGTCCCCTGTCATCCTGCCCCGTCCCTCTCCCCACCCTTTCAGGCTTCCAGCTAAACCAACCCTGGAAACTTTTTGGTTTTTTAGGATGGCAGTTGCTGCTTACCTGGAAATTCTTACTATGTAGAGTATTCTTATCTGAAAGATTTCTGAAATCTGAGTCCCTTCTTTTCTCTTCCTAATAGCATGTCAGGTGCATTACTGGTATTTTAATTTGTTTTCACTCACAAAGTATTTTGAGAGAGAGGAATTTTAAGCAAAACTTGTGCATTGCAACATACGAGAAGATTATTCTTATCGTTTTAGTTTACAAGTATTTTGATAAACATTATAAAGGGGAGAATGAGAAAAAATACTTAAATGTCTCCTTTTGATACTGATTACTACAGCGCTATGTGTGTAAACCTTGGTGGTTGCTCTGATGAAAAGAAAAACATAATTTCTTTATTTTAAAAAATTACCTTGAATGTAGTTTATATAATTCTTTCTAGCTTTTACAGAGTGCTAAAGGAAAATATTTTTACAGTTATAAAATATTACAAGTACTGTGAAATGACAAATTATCAAGGAATTTGCAAACACAAATAGTATACAAGTCTCTTCCACCTCCCGAGAAGAAATAGAAAGTTGGCTTACTGTTCCTCTAAAGGCTCTGTTCAAAATCAGAGGATGAGTCAGAGCCATAACCAAGATTAAAATTTGGACACTTGTATTGTCTTGTGCTACATCTGTATTGGACAGCGTGATTCTACTTCATATTGGTATGTGTTTGTCTGTGATCTTTGTGCTGCTTGCTGGTAATGAAACTACAAGAAACTGATGAAATGACACTTTTTTTAGAGAAGTTTTGATAAAGTTGTGTTTCATCTTACGATTCCTGAGATGTTACTGTTGAATTATGGAAGGTTTTTTTGCAGCAGCTGTAAAATACTGGAAGAGTAAGAATGTTGTTAAAAGGAACTGTGGCCTGTTTTGTCTTGCTTGTGCTGTTCTTTAGCCGGTCTGATTCACAGATCCATGCAAGTTCATTCTTTTGTTGTTTTCATTCTTTCTTCATCCTCCTTCTCTCCTGGCTCTGTGGGATGCTTTTCAAGAACAAGTATTCTAATTGATATATTTTTCCTTCTGAGCTAGTGTGAAGAGCGAGGGGTTTTGGCAAATCAGAAAGCAATGCTGCAGGTCTGATTTGAAGTAAAAGGATGATTAATATAAGGGAAAAGGTCTGGTTTTGTTTCAATCAAAACTTAGTGCATCTTGAATAAATAAATTTAATTTCTTTCTTTGTTTCATAATGAAGTTCTGATAGTTTGAGTTTACACTCATTCTGTATTTTAAGGTTATTTCTGCAAGCACAGACTTGAAACAAATTTTAAAAGTAAAACCTGAGACTTGTAGCACAATTTTCTAATTCAGTCTGTGTTCATACGTAGCTTATAGAAGATGAGGTTCTTATTCTGTAAGTGTGTATTAAAATTCATTATTATTTTCCAATATTTTTTCCTGAAAGATCGCAACTTCTTTGCTGCTTGCAGTGTTCATCTTGCAGAGTTTGATAAATGACAAATGTGTGAAGCCTAATTAAGAGATCAATATTATTTGACTCTCCCTGCCTTTCATATCTACTGTTTCAGGTAGGGAGGAGGGAGACGCACCTTTATGGTGTCACTCTAATAGTTACTGAATAACAACAGCTCAATCCAACATTATGACCTTATGATGTATAATTTATCCCTGAGTAAATTATCTGACTTTTTTTTTTTTATGACTTTTCAAGGATCTGCATTGTACTTGAACAAAGGGAGACTTAAAATATTTTTAAGGTTATGAGTAGTTGAAAGTTTAAAGTTTTCTTAAACAGTTTGCAAATTTATGTCTTGCTGCATGGCGGTAACTTGCTTGAATAGACAGGAGTAAGTTTTGAGATTTCCATTGCTGGCTGAGCCTTTTGAAACTGCCTTTTGTTGCTTTCTAGGACTGAATTATGGAGAAAAGAAAAAAGTAACCTACATCCGTCTATAGATTCAGTACAAAGTGTTCCAAAAAGTACTCAAAAAGACAGTCTTGTTGATCAAGCAGCACTCCAGAAAATTTCTGCGCTTGAAGATGAGCTAACCTTTCTTCGTGCTCAGATTGCTGTGATTGTTTCAGCGCAGACATTGGGAAGCATTCCGCCACGTAAGCCCTTCTGGTTTGAAGCAAACCAGTTTTCCTTGTTTTGCTTTAGAGTTCCTGTTCACAGCTTGCCATGTCTGATATTGATAGAGAAATCAGAGATGTTCTTTAACTGAAGGTACACCAACAAAATTTACAGAGTACAGTATTTTGTTTCTCTTGTCAGCGTTTGGTGCCACTCCCCTATTTTTTTCATGGCCTGTTTGACAATTTCGAATGCAGTTGATCCTAACTGATCTTCATACTCATTTCCATGTTTGTGGAAGAGCTTAGTAACAACACTATCCACAGACTACCAATTACTGCTTTAAAAAGTTACAGACTATTAATGATCCTTTTCGGTTTTTGTACTGTTTCTGACAAGTTACCAAAATAATGGATTAAGAAAAGTATTCTAAGGAAGTCAGGTTCAAGGTTTAACAAAACCCAATGCTGCAATAGATGTGTCTAACAGCCACTAGAGTATCAAAGATTGAAGTTCATATAGGAGACCAACTATCTTGTGATAATGTGTTTTTTTGAGGTTGTGTTGTTTTGTTTTGTTTTTTCCCCCCCCCCCACCCCCCCCCAAGAGTTTTGCGGTCTTGTTTGACTGACTTGGACTGTGATTGTTGAAACATTTGAACGAACTTAAACAGTAGTTCAGGCACCTCTGTGCTTCATTTAGGTGTTCTGTTGGCTCTTCTTTTGTCTATTCTCCATTGCACTCGGTATTGTAGTCTAATTTACATGTTTTGTGGTTACCTTCCCCGCCTCCCCCCCGCTCATGTGGGATATTCTAACGTTCAGACCATTGAGAATGAACTGTATGTAGTAGGCTGCTTTGCTGATTTATCTAGTGCTTAGATTGAAGACACAAATGGAGAAAATCAGGGTAGCACAAGACACCTTGAATCCATTATTTCATGTGTTCTGAATCTGTGGCTTTGAAATAAAAAAAATATTATTTGTTTTAAATATAATTCTTCTGTGGTATAATATGTGAGGTGTGTAAGACAGTGCTTTGAGAGGGCTGTTTTATCTTGACTTAAAACTGAGTCATCCTAGATGTTGCTTAATATTGTTAATTGTGAAGGTATACTGACTACAAATAAGAACACTATTTTTCTTTTATAACTGCATCCAGAAGCCTTTAAAACATTCAACACTCCAGATGGATTTTACCCAGTGCCAGCCATGACTTCTACACCATTGTCCGTCTCTCACAATCACTTTGTAATTCCCTCACCTCCTCCACTTCCTTCTGGTGTACCATCTGGTGTTGATGCTAGTAACTCAGCAATTGAACTTATAAAACAACGTCGTGCTGCAAGAAACAGTGGTTCAACTACAGCTGATAGTGCTGATCACCAGAGGACAAAGAACATTCCTAGTATGATGGATGTTTTGAAAGACCTAAACAAAGTTCAGTTGCGAGCTATTGAGAGGTAGGTTGAATTGAATGTGTATCTGAGTAATCCAAGACTATGTAAGCACTTTAGTAGCACCAGAGAACACCCTTGTGAAACATCATTTAATGAGCAGCTACTGCTGACAAACTTAAGTTGGCAACTTCTAAGTTCATAGCTTGGAATGTAAGATGCTTGTGACATGGCTTTTAGATACATTTAAAACATGCTGAATATCACAGTGTTTAAAACTAGTCTCCTGCTTTAGTATACAAATCTCAGGTTGGGCTGGGGAGGTGGGTGTGTTGCTATCTGGAGATCACTTACAAAGTTGCCTACACAGTCACAGGAAATTGATCTGAACAAATAAACTTTTTGGATTCACTGTGAAAGGACAAATCCTTGGCAAAACATTGGAAAACTACTGTTAATGTACCCAAAGTATTCTGGTCCCAGCTTTGAAGTGTTAAAGAAAATACATGCTGTATCTTTTATTGAAAATGTTTCAAAAATTTGTATTTCAACAGTGCAGTTGGATTATAAATATTTTTAATGGTCTACTGTTTTGGTGGTAAGCACAGTTGACATGTTCCAAAAATGCATTGCTAAAGACTGCAATACCTCTTTGGGTCTGTGTTGCTATGCTCATTGTAATAGAGGTTATCAGATGTCTTCTCTGAAGTTCTTGAATTCAACAAGTATATAAGAACAACGGAGTCTGTAATGAATATTTGGAGCTCTTAACGTGGGAAGAATGTCACCAAAACTTACTGCGTTCCTGTTTCAGCATTTTCTTAACTGTGAGCTTTATCTGAAAATAACTAGCACAAGTCTTGGGCAAGTTATCTATGTGCAACTCTAAAGCATATCTTTACCCTTTTGATGACATTTGAACAGTAAATAAAGCAAATATAAAGTGCTCTTAGGTAAACCTGTGTGGTTCCTTATATATGTTTTCTTCCATATAATTCTATGTAAGGTGAATGAAGTGAAATGTTCAGGTTGACAGTTCTAACAACCATCATGTTGAGCAGGGGCATAATTAGTAGGAAGTGGCAGGTGTGCGTCTGAAATGCTGTCTGGATTTAGGCATGTACCTGTATTCTGAAGGTAGANACCTCTGCTCTCAGAAGTTGAGAGCCTGAAGATCCCCCTTTGCATCACCTGAGCACCAGCTTACACATTGGGCCAGGGCTCCAACAGCTTGATTTTTATAGGAACAGTGAACTCAATCCTTTCAGGTTTCACGTTAAATGGCATCTGCTGTAACTGCCAGACTTTGAGCTCAGTGCAGTCAGTGTCCATTAATAGGTACAATTCATTGGCCTGGAGATAGCACTTTACTAGCAGAAGTATGAATATATCTAGACT
>VYZW01032480.1:0-13159 GCA_013401315.1 Balaeniceps rex | reverse complement strand
CTTCTTTCGGCTTCTAGACATATGTGCCTGCCCTGTTCTCTGCAGTTTGCTGTATTCCGGTAATCCCTCTATGGCTTAACCTCCCAAGTCATTGAACAGATTCAAGTTCTAAGGCTAAATCATGCAGGCTCCTCCACTCTGTAATTTAGATGCTTCTGAAGGAAAGAAACAAAATCTTTTCAGCTTTGACTTCTCGGCAGTTCTTTTTATTTTGCTGAGTGCTTTTCATTAAGCTACATAATATTTTTGCTGTCTCAGGACTATAGATTCTTTCTTGGACTTCACAGTTTTATTAAGCACACCAGCATTTCCACTGAGATAGATGCATGCTTTAGAACAGCTTTTGAGGGCATCAGTGAATTTCAGCAGGCAACTTACTAGTTTATTTGTTTTGTGGCTGTTGGCCTGGTTAAATCATGACTGTTGGAATAAAACTGAATTGAGAGAGCTAGTAGAAACTGAATGGAAATTTCATAAGCCAAATAGGCTATTAAGAAGTGGTAAAAAAAAGGGTGCTGTGTCTCACTGCCAGATCATATTAAGAAATGGTTATTAATCTTATTTTAAAGATGAAGAAATAACAAATTGAGAGATTAAGACATTTGCTGTAGTTTTTCAGGAAATCTGTCACGTTCTCTGAGACCAGGCCCATGCCATTTACTGTAAGACTCTACTGTTCAACAAATAATTAAGCTTGAAATACATTTTTGCTGATTCTCCTAACAAATCTGCAGATCAGTTTTTGCATACTGATATATAGCTCTAGAAATAATTTAACCAAAGAAATTACTTAAATTTACTGGATCTGAATGTTAAGTAATCAAAGAAGCAGTATCCAAAAGAGTTAATTGGTGGTTCATGTTCTGCTCTCCATTATGGGTGCTTTATACGAGGGAATGCATGTGCTTAAGTATATTTGGAGCAGCTGAGAATCTTATTTATATTTTGTTGATTGCTATAATCTACATGAATTTGAGGATTTATTTAAATGGAAATTTTATAAATTGATATACAGTTGTACATTTATTCTGTCATAAGTTCTTTGCTTTCTGGTACATTTTCATATGTTCTAGTTTGTTCATACATCTGTGTTTTCCACTTAGTGAGGTTTACCTTTTTGTATAGGAGTAGCAACAGTTTCAAGAATTTCTAATAAGCTTAATTTTAGGTCACACCACTGTGTTCCATGGAAGTTAAAAGATGCCCTCGTATTATATGTACAGGTGAATTTGCCTCTTGACTTTAGTAATTTTATATGTGTATTTATGAATATTTACCTGCATGTGAACAGTGCACATTTGCTGACTTTTTTCTGAGAATATAGCAGAGAAAGCTGTTTTACTAGCTCATCAAGAAAGATGTACCGAAATATTTAAAGAGTGTAAGACATTGCATTATATATGACATGTGGACGTTCAAACCAAATGGTATTATGAAATAAAATATTAGAATTTTATAGAAACTAACTTATTACTAGGCAAAACATTTCTTTTTTTAGTTACTTGTTTGGAATACTAATTATTTCTCCTGGAAAAGTATTTTAAATGTATGCTAAGAGCTTTAATTTTATACAGAATACAGCTAATAATTTCAGAAATAGAGAAATCCTTTTGACCAGTTATATAGTCACAAAGAATAATACATTTTCTTAATGTTTGCTGTGTTTCCATTGCTATACTTCTTGGCTGTACTGTAAAGAAAAGTGTTTGGTTTGATGAATACTCTGTCTGTCATAGTTGGACGTGTTGAACATGAGAATCTGTTGCCAAAGCAAATTTTGCCTTTGACCTGACAAGTAACTAGCTCAGTGAGTTACATGTTAACCCAGCTAAACTGCTTCTTATATGTAATTGTATAATTTACACTAAATTCTGGGTTGCCCTCAGTAAATTCCATGGATACCTGGTAGCTCACCTGGCCATGTTTGTACTGCATGGCAGCCATGGCTCTCACGGGAGTAGTGAGGTAGCCCTAGATGGCTAGATCCTTCAGTCATTGGTATAGCCACTGAAATTAGGTGACCTGCATTTGATGTGTTCTGTATGTCACCTGTATTGACCTGGGTTTTGCTGAATTTTATTTCTCTTTTTCCTCTTAAAATGCCTCTCAGCATCCTTTAAACTGGGCTCCTGGCAGTGTCTTTGTGATTCCAGAAACCTTGCTAAGAATAACTGGCTAGTAGCAATACTTTCTTAAAAGAAATATTGGCATGCTATCATACGACATCACAAACATGACTTACTATGATGGGAAGTTGTAAAATCATGTTAATCATTTATAAAAATAGTATATGAATTTCCCTTAGGTTCCTATCATCCTCCTCATGAGAAAAATGAACTTGTTAAGGATGCCTGCTGTTATAACCCTTTTGAAAGTTTTCTGGTAGTTGGTGTAATTAAATGATTGCATTAAAAGATAAAAATTACCTTTTAAAATTTTGAAATTGCATTTTAAAATGAGGAATAGCTGCTTTCACTTAATTTTGTAAACTCATTATGCAATCCTTTTCTTTACTCGGTAAATTTTAGCTACGGTAATTGGTCTTTACCAAATAGATATTGTACTACACTGGAAACTTGCACTCAGACTGCAACTTAGGAAAACATGTTACACTAGGGGTAACTAAGAGGATTGCTGCTATTCTAGCCAGAGAGATTGGTTTTACTTTTCCCAAGTTAGAGGGGGAAGTAGTCTACACAAGAAGAGAGCTGAACTGCTTCCCTTCTGAAACAATGCTATGGCAAAAATTAGATTTTATTCCTCTGTAGTTACAGGCTTTCCTTTTCTCAGGCTGCGTTCCTGGGTTATAGTTTAACCCTACATGAAAAAAACTAATTTGACATTTTTTGTACATTTAGAGTAATCTAATTTTAATAGATAGTACATATTCATCAATGAGCTTGGAGAAAAGACTATGTCTGGGGGAAGAAAAAAAGAACATACACTAAACCACCCCAAACTGAACAATAAACACACATTGGGAAAGCTGCCAGCATTTTTCCTGCACTGATCCCTTTGCATGTTGTGTATTGTAGTTTTATACCTGAGATACTCCCCAGGTGTCTTTGGCTGCCTGGGTTGGCAGACACTCTTCAAGGTTCCCACGGCTTTCAGCTAGTGTGCATCTCCGACTGCTTGTTTCTTTGATGTTGCAGAATGTATGTGGAAGAAACATGCTACATTACTGTGATATTTTTAAATTTTTCTTTTAAAGTATTTGTTAAGTAACAAACCTTTTGATCTGAGAGCACTTGTAGAACTTAGCCCGTGATATCGTATTTCTCAGAGAAAGAATAAAACTGATTTCCAGTTCTTTGTCTTCACTTTGTATCCTTTTTTATTGTTTTCATTATGCCTCTCCGTCACAACCAATAAATGTTGAAGACCTTTATCAGCTGTTAAAATAATTTTTAAGCCAAAGTACCTTTTATACCACCTCCAAGTATAGTTCTTTAAAACACACATACTTAACTCAATAAGACTATGCCTGTATAGTCCAACATTGCTTTTACGGTAGTTCATAAATGTGACTGCATTAATACTAGCTTTGAAGATAGTCCACATTTAACTCCAACTACAAGAAAAAAATGTAAATGATATATAGAATAGAGTAATTCACAATAGTTCAGTTGGAACTGCAGCAATCATCTAGTCCAAATGCAATAGCTATCCTTAATTTCTTTTAATCCAAATTTAAGAGATTGTACCTGTGTTTATCTAGGAATATATGTAAGGATTACAGCAAGGACACGGGCTCTGATTTTACTGCTGTGTTTTTGCACACTCTAAATAGGACACAGACAAAATAATATTTTGAATGCAGAAACCAAACCTGGGGTAGTACAGCTCTGGATGTGTGGGGGTAGAGGTAGCTGACCACTGTGACTGTACTGTAGGATGTATGAGAAGAACCATGCATCTGCTGCACAGCATTCCCAGTGGATATTGTGGCTGCAGCCAGATTACTGAGTGGGTCATGAAATAAGACTGAAATTTCCAGGACTGTTCTTGTCAATTGATCATGTATGCATTTTCACATCTTAAATGTCCCCCTCTCTTTTTGACCAGTGCCAGTTAATACTCTTTTAGTATGTCTTAAAATACTTGTATGCTATTTCTTTAATAATGAAGTGCAAGTGCTAAATGGTTGTGATTTAAGAATATTATCTTTGCCCTTCACACTGTTGTGAAAGCCATCAATTTATTTCCAGTTTATCATTCTTCTCCATTTTTGGCATCTTTTTTAAACATACGTGTCCTTGGTTCATTCATTTATTCTTGTATGAGAGAGTGTTTCCATATTTTCTTTTACCTAGTGAATTTTGAACTCAGAGGTAGAATTACTGCACTTTAATAACTATTTCTTTATAGCAGTATAGAATTCTCTATTCTTATTAACTCATTGTTAAGTGTCCTTCTAAATTCTGGTACTTCCTGTAAGAGCACTTTGAAAGGCCATATTGTTCTTGGTAGGTTCTTCCTGCTGTATACTGCTGACATGGATAATACAAAAATATTATCACAATAGTTTTGTGATGTTCCGATACATTTTTCTGACTGATGCCTTAGTACATCATGCTACCTTCTCTGTTATGTCTTAGGGCATTTCCTTATATATGTTAAATTTACTACTTTTTTTTTTTTAATACAGATATATTTCCTGGGCTTTATTTTCATTTGAAATCTAAAAATCTTGGATGTCAAATTAAATTAATAGCTGATACAGCAGTTCTCCCATTCACAGAATGTTCTCATCAGGGAACGTTCAGAGCACGCAGTAGATTGAGTAACAGAACCCTCACCAAAGCTAACTGGCGAAGGTGTGGATTGAAGGTTTCTGCTACAGTTATTGGATAAGAAGTTGAATTTGTATTATTCAAAGCGTAATATAAAAAAAAGTGAACAAGGTTCCTTAGCAGATCACACAAAGATATTTTGAACACAAGTGCATGATCAACAGTATTTGCTGTTACTGGTTCCATTCTCTGTCCTTTTTCTGTGAAATAATTATGTAGAGGACAGATCTCAAGCTAGTGTGATGATCGGATTCCATTTAGGTAACTGCTGAAAGCAGGCCAGAATGATGAAACTTCTGAATTGATCAAACATTTTTCAAGTGCATTATGTTCCTTTAAAATTCTTTCACTGCTAAGCTTCAGGGCTTAAATTGGGAACATTTAATCAAGTGTTGCTGTTTTTACTGGATGTGACTTGGATTAATTTTGTTCCAATAATCAGTAAGAATAATAACCAAAATACCTTATGCAGCAGATTTGCCTCCTTTGGTTTACATGGAATATCTGGTAGCATCTTTCATACACAGGACTGTCTTTTATACGAAGACTCAAAAGGCAAGAATCATTAATCTTAAAGACTGTACACTTATCAGATCTTACTTAATTCTTATGTTATTCCTTGACTTAATTATACTTAAAATTAATTTCTCAGGTTGGCATGAGTATTTGCTTCACTTGGTATGACACTGAAGCCACAGTGAACATTCTTATCGTTTTTACCTTAAAGGACTATATTTAATGATTGTTTTCGAAAGTGAAACAATTTTGATTGAAATAGTTCTTTGAATTCAGGCATTCCTATTCTCTGCAGTATTTGGGTAACTGGACAGACATTCCTCTTTCCCCCCATCCTTGAAGGGTCTCTTGTCACATGTGATCTGGACTTCAGGGTGAGACCGAAGTAAGGAAGATGATATTTGTTACAAAATGTGTTTTTGAGGATCTTAAAGCCAAAAATGCAATTTTGGTTTCTGTTTGTGGTAATGTTAAAAGTTGTGCAGCCAAGGAGCAAAGTGCAGCAGATCATTAACTAAATGCAGGGGTTGCTGATGTGGAAGACCAGTGCCCTCAGGCTAGAAAGGAATGCTTCAAGGCTCAGGCTTCAGAACATTAAAAATGTCTGTTGTTGCAGTTTTGCAGTTATTTACATTATGAATGCTATATTTTACCACAACTACAGTTTGTATAGTCTTTCGAATTTAAAAAGGGCCTAACACAAAAAAAGAAAATGTGAAAAATCGAGATCATGAGCCTCTGCTTTAATGGGTTCCTAACTTTATATACATTTTATTTTTAACATCCTTGTTTTCCATAGGTATGTATGTATTCTCAAATTACATTTTTGTTTAACTTTTCTCCTATTCTCACTGATTCATAACAGAGTTGTTTTATTCTTAAAACTGAAAAGTTACTTAATCTCTACTTTATGTAAATGGAAAAAAATCAAAATAAATTTAATTTTGATCCATCTTCATCAAAATACTCAAATATTGGAACCTGATTTGAGATTCTTGCACTCTGTTTAACCACTGGATATTTCTCCATTGCAGAGTTAACTCAAAGTTGTATGCATTTTAATTTCATTTTGTTCTGTCAGTGCACAGAAACTCCTGCTTTGATTTTGGACGTGCTTTGTATCAATTTTTGTGGGTGAGGTTAAAGTTTGGGCTCTGCTTTAACTCAGACGGTAACTTGTTCATTTTGCAGTGAGAATTGTACAGTTCCTTTTCTAGAACACTCTTTTCTTCCAAAGTCAACTCATAAATCTTCCCTTTTGACCATTTCTTTCTTATGTGCTGGAATTCGTCTGGTAATTTATATATACATTTATTTAGCATTTGAACTTAACATTCCATATGCTACGCTGTATTTATATCCAGTATTTTAAAAGGTCTTGAATACAGATGCTGCATAGAGAATCCTCCTGTTGGTGTGTTGCTCAAGTCAATATTCTGGTGACTACCACTGTGTCAACCTTTATAGAATCATTTATGTTGGAAAAGACCTTTAAGATCATTGAGTCCAACCGTTAACCTGACACTGCCAAGTCCACCACTAAACCATGTCCCTAAGCACCTCGTCTACCCGCCTTTTAAATATCTACAGGGATGGTGACTCAACCACTTTGCTGGGCAGCCTGTTCCAATGCTTGACAACACTTTTGGTGAAGAAAATTTTTCCTAATATCCAATCTAAACCTCCCCTGGCACAACTTGAGGCCATTTCTTCTCATCGTATCACTTATTATTTGGGAAAACAGACCAACACCCCCCTCGCTGCAACCTCCTTTCAGGTAGTTGTAGAGAGCGATAAGGTCTCCCCTCAGCCTCCTCTCCTCCAGACTGAACAACCCCAGTTCCCTCAGCCACTCCTCATAGGACTTGTGCTCTAGACCCTTCACCAGCTTTGTTGCCCTTCTTTGGACACGCTCCAGCACCTCAATGTCCTTCTTGTAGTGAGGGGCCCAAAACTGAACACAGTATTCGAGGTGTGGCCTCACCAGTGCCGAGTACAGGGGGACGATCACTTCCCTACTCCTGCTGGTCATGCTATTGCTGATACAAGCCAGGATGCTATTGGCCTTCTTGGCCACCTGGGCACACAGCTGGCTCATATTCAGCTGACTGTCGACCAACAGCCCCAGGTCCTTTTCCACTGGGCAGCTTTGCAGCCGCTCTTCCCCAAGCCTGTAGCGTTGCATGGGGTTGTTGTGACCCAGGCGTAGGACCCAGCACTTACCCTTGTTGAACCTCATACAGCTGGTCTTGTCCCATCGATCCAGCCTGTCCAGGTCCCTCTGTAGAGCCTTCCTACCCTTAAGCAGATCAACACTCCTGCCCAACTTGGTGTCATCTGCAAACTTACTGGGGGTGCACTTGATCCCCTCATCCAGATCATTGATAAAGATATTAAACAGAACCAGCCCCAATCCTGAGCCCTGGGGAACACCACTTGTGACCGGCCACCAACTGGATTTAACTCCATTCCCCACAACTCTTCGGGCCCGTCCATCCAGCCAGTTTTTTACCCAGCGAAGAGTACGCCCATCCAAGGCTTGAGCAGCCAGTTTCTCCAGGAGAATGCTTTAGGAGAAAGATTTGTGAGATATATGTGAAAGTGGAATATTTCTGAAAACATCTCCAGGAGACTGGCAGAGGAGGGGATTCATTAGATGGGATTTCATTGGAGGAAAATAATGAAAAACCTGAAAACAGTTCAACAGCAGGTGTGGCGGTGTCATATTAACCTCTTTACAGCCTTTCCACATATCTGTTACACTGTGATATAAAGGTGTAGATTTACAAGCCAGCTGTTATTTCCCTTAATTCCTTCACCCAGCCTTCATGATGATAGTTGCCTCTGATGCAATAAAGTCTTTTGTCTGCTCTTGTACAGTGCGAGCTGCAGCATGCCAGAGCAAGACAGATGGCATGTTGGTATCAAACAGCTTCTGAGATCTAATTTTCAGCCAGCTGATCGGACACTTACTGTTTATCTACCAAATTTGTAATTAAACCTTCTTCTGGCAGGTGTTCTGAAATCAGGATATAGTTTCATGAACTACAGCAATAGGGTAAGGTCCCCTAAAATAGCAGGGCCCAGGTGGCCCATTGCCAAACATGTATGTAGACTGGAAGCAATAAAGCTGCTTTCTGACTAAATTTGTAGATGATAGATCTCTTCAGACTTTTGGCAATGTACACTGCTGATTCATCTCTCCTTAATATCTATGAACATGTCTATGTTCAGCCAAACTTTGCATAACACCAGGTGCCCTTTGTAACTGAGGTATCTGTTTGCTACCATGGTAGCCTCAGGGTCATTTGTTAGGGCACTGCCTTCAAAGCCTATTATTTCAGGTGCAGAAGAAATGTTTGCTGGCTGGGGTTAACCCACAATATCACACTGATCCTTACGCAGATATTCTGGAGGCATTGCTAGTCATCCTGTGTCTGCACAAGCATGCAGTCCCAGCTCTTTTCTAGTTGCCTTGAGATGGAAAGGAATCGGGAAATTGGCATCAAATGGGATAAATTTTGTTCTGAGATCTGCTACTGTTTTTGCAGAGTCAAAATTACTGTTACAGTGCTACTATCTGCATCTTTTTTTCCCGTGAGTATACAGCCAGAAGCAAAACCAACGGATCCATTTGTTATGGAGAGGTCTGTGATTGTTTCTATCAGCTGTAGCCAGTACCAGCCAAGCTGCATACAGAGCAGGAAATGGTTGGTTAAATGTGTTGACAGTCTATGGTAATTCAGAGACAAGCAGCCAAGTTCTTCTTTTGTATGCTGCAAAACATTTCCGTGAATGACTCAGGCTAGCAGAGTGGTAAAAGCCCTGGGATGCACTGCCAGAAATCTGAGCAGCAGTGTAGATGCAATTACACAGGGCAGCGTGTAGCTGTACACTGGGGATGATGGGAGGCAGGCATGGCAGTCTCAGGTGTGGCAAAATCATGGTGATGCTTTAAATTCTTTCCATATATTATGTCAGTGCTCATATATATAGTTTACAACCAGGATCTTCTGAATCCAACCACAGAGTTTAAATGGGTTTTCAAGTTCATACTTATGGGTAGGAACTTCTGAAAAATGTAAGGATTGCTACGTAATTGTTAACTTAAAGTTAATATATTAATAAATTCTTCATGTTGATCTTCTTTAACTCAACTTTAAAATCTGAATTAATGTTTCTCTGTGCATAGGTTTTACCTTGTGAGAGTGTTTATTTACAACTTCTGTGATTAAAAAAAAAATAATTCTTTCCCATGCCTATGCATCTCAACTGTCCTGATAAGTATGTCATTTGTTTAGTCAACTTAAATTTGTTTCAAGTCAAAAATGATACAGGCAGGTTGTATCTCTAACTCTACAGTACTTTTTTCAATTTTTTCTTGGGATTTCATTTGATTGATGCTATAATTGGAAAAGATAAAAAAGAGTGCACAGTTCAGAGTCTGGTTTTCAAAACTGAACCTTTGCCATTTCCTAAAGCAAGAAGTGATTTTAGGAGTAAGTCGTCGTTGTTACAAGCACTCCGTATCTTTCTGTTTGCTGAATTCCACTATGCCAGTCAGTTCATGAGTCAGAATTTTGTGGTATATAATTATAATTTAATTCAATTATATCTCAACATGATTGCTGCCTTTTTTTAAATCCTCTCCAGAGGTTTTGTAACTCTATTCAACAATAAAATCTCAGCCTCGATAGAAATATCTGCGTGTTACAGTTTCATAGTGATCTATTTCCAGCAAAATTCTGTTCTACAGGTGATTTCTACCTTTTTCTTTTTTCCTTTGTACTGTAGAAACTATTGTTCTTTTCACCTGGCCCATTGTGATGACTTGCTGCTGCTCCACCAAAGATCACCTTCTCCAATGTCTTGCTATTACCGTGATCAAATTAAACTCAAAGCAGGTATTCTCTAACTAGCTGTGAAGTTTACTGTTTCTGTTCCAAACCTGAAGAAGATCTTGTGCCCCCAGAGTGTGTCTGTAATATTACTTGGTCTAATAAAAGATGATTTTCCATACAGACCCTGGCTAAATTAATCTTCTTTTCTTCAAGTCATTATCTGGGAATCTTCCTCTGCTTACTGATGCTCAGGTCATACTGAACTCCAGTTTTATTTAGTGCAAGTACCCTGCAGCTCCAGAGCTCCCCTGCTGATAATTTACAATGCATGCTGCAGTCTTAAGAGGTAGCACATATTGCTAGATTTAGGGATAAGTGCATGTGCACATGTGCATCTTCTGATTCTTTGATTAATTGACTCATAAGTAAATAAGAAGGAGAAATGGGATTATTCATTTCAGTGGTTTCTACAGTGAAATTAAACTTGAACTTGATCCTGTTCTGTGGTAAGCTTCCCACTGAGTTTAATATCAGGCCCTTTGATACTGGAGTGAGTTGTTTGCAGTCAAAATTGATAACAGTGAATTCATGTTCATTAAAAGAGGGCAAGAGATGGTTTTAATTATACAGAAGAGGAACAGGAAATTAACAAAAGCTTGTTGGTTCAGTTGTTACCGTACTGAGATATGTCGCATCTAAGGGACAGCAAAACAACGCTCTCCCAGTTATGCTGATCTGTATCACAAGCTGGTGTTCAATTAAACTGTCATATCTTGCATACGTAAGTGTCTTCTGTTTAGGGGAGTTGTTTATTGTATTTTTCCTCTTTTTTGAACAGAACACTTCTGTATTATATATAGACAATTGTTCACCTGTGGCTCTTTTTCAATTTTTTCCATGGTCTGCTTTTATTTTCTCACTGTAAACATAACCCATATGTTCTCTTAAAGCTTATGAACAGCTTGGATGATGTCTGTAGCATGGCTTGTTAAAAAGGCTTCTATTATAATCCATTTATTGCATTACCTTTTAATACCAGCTGAGAAAAATAATCCCCTAAGATTTTTGTGTCATTTCAGTCACAGTAGTATAATTTCATGGAAGCAAAGTCTGTTATCAAAAAAGCAACTGAGTTATATTATAATAGGTTGAAGAACTACTTTTATTCTTAAGATACTGAAATCTCTTTTCTACTTTAGTGCACACAGTTGTCATAATCATAGGATCTTCCCCCAGTAACTTTCTAGAGAGTGAGCACTTTTTTAGTGATTGTAATTTTCACTTTACTGCTTTCAAACTTTTTTGAATGTATGGAGAGAATACTTTTTTCCCCTCAGAGAAAAGCAACCTAGAAATAAAACTGAGACACAAATCTGGTTATCTCATTTTTCAATTCATCAAACTTTGTTGAAAGTAAATTTTCATCTTTTTGGCAGATTTACTCTTTTGAGATTGTGCTCATTTAAAAAATACGGTGGCTTTCCTGTGGATGTACTCCCATATGCATAGCACATTGCTACAAGTATCAAATGTAAGAGTTGTTGTGTTGGAGTTGGGATGAAAGTAATTCTATACCACTGTCCTTACTTGGTCACGATTCACATGGAAAGCAATGTGATTTTATCAAAGTACAAATTGCATGGTTGGCAACTGTAATTTTACGCAGGATTAGCACTTTTGACATTGGTGTGATTACAGTCGGAGCTGTATTTATTTTCCTTGTCTTTGTATGAATTCCACTTACTTTGCTCAAACCCAATCCTGAATTTCTGCTTAGAGAAAATTGATGGCAGCAGCCCGATGTTTATATTATATTGTGTATTAATAAGTTATCTGTGTGCAAGATGAAATAAAGTTTAATAAATAGACACCTTTTAATTTTAGCTTTACAAGAAATATGGTAAATGTACAGATAATTTTGCTTTTATTGTTAGGACGCATCACATATGTCACATAACTACTGTGTTTAGTAGAACATACAAATGTGGAAAAATTCTACGAATGATTACAGATCATTAACACTAGCCTTCTAGCAGTATTTTTCATGGTTTTATTTATAAAAGTTTATTTGCATTTTTCTTTAAAGTGAACTCTGTGTTTTTCATATTAAAAAAATACTGAATCAACCTCTTGCTAATATAGCAAAACAAACATAATATAGTTCAATAGAGAAAAACACTGGAAAAAACCCAGGGTTTCAAGACTGTCTTGAAACTTCTTTGTATACATACAACAACATGCACATGGCAGTTTCTACATACTTACATACTCAAAATTTATTTTTTCAGTATAGCTTTTATAAAGCCAATACACATACAAGATGTATGGAAATTCTAAGTTTTATAGTAATAAAGGCTGAGTTAATTTGAAGTTAATCTGTTAATAGAAGAGCTCCTTACTAAACCTTGTAGAAAGCTTTTAAAAAATAAAAATGAGTAATTCTTGAGACCGTGGTTTTTAGAGTTTATGACGAGCCTAGGCTGAGTAATATCCTGAAGCAGGCATTCTGTATTTTTCTCCCATTCTTAAATAGATTATGCTTTTGTTAGAGAAGACGAGACCTTTTTGTTCCCATGTGTATCAGCAATGATTAAGTCAACCCATGAGTCCTTTTTTTAAAGCTAGGCAGAGGTTATCTTGTTTTGATTAATAAAAGCAGTGCTTGCTATTTAAAAGATTATCTGCCTCAGCTGTTTATCAGAAGGATAAGCAAAGCTATTAATTCCAGCTTTAGACAAGTTGCAAATGAATAGTCAGGGGCCTCATTTTCTTCTACTAGTTTTAGCCTTAACTTGATGTGGTAGAGCACAAAGAATAATACCATTTACTGCAGCAGGAGCTAATTTTAGTGAGGATTGTATCCTGCCTTAACTCTAACAAAATCTACTGTGATTTTGGCCTGAAAGCAGTTCCATTCTGCAAGTTAATCTAAGGACCTGGTCTTTCTTTGAAGCGCAGAAAGATACAATCTACTTCCTGAAGAACATAAACTGACAACACAAAGCT
>VYZW01032479.1:45344-72251 GCA_013401315.1 Balaeniceps rex | reverse complement strand
TAGTGTGTCTGAATTGTTTATTCTTCTTGAGAGAATGATTGACGAGTATCCACAGATCAACGAAAATTATTGCGGTTGATCTGCAACCAGACCCAGCTGCTGTGCTTCTCATGGCATTTATAGTGTATGCGTGGTAGTGTATGGGTAGAGGTTATAAACAGAGATGCTGAAAAAGTTTGTTTGAAACTCATGAAACGATTTGAGGGATCTCACTTTGACATCCGCAAAAATGTGTGTGGCTGATGGAAGGCAATTACAGTCATTGGTATTCTCTGCCTTCCTTAGCAGCTAACCTCTTCATCTTGTAAACTGAGTTTTTAGAAAATGGTCCCTTTAAAAAGAAAAATCTCTACTGGTTATCATTCCAAATCAGTAGTCTTAAAGCACTTTCTGAAACTGTTTTGTGTTTGGTTATATCCACAGGACTTAACCCATACCTGACTCTAAATACTTCTGGTAGCGGAACTATTCTCATAGATCTTTCCACTGAAGATAAGGAATTTCAGTCCGTAGAAGAGGAGGTATGCCTTTCTTTGTAGTCTCTCAGTATCTTTGTTATTTCTACTAAAGAAGTAGATAAAGAAGTATTGCTAGACAGTTTAACAGTGCAATAAACATCTCTAAGCCTAAGAAAAACTTACGTATGAGGATGCTTCAAACTTCCAACTCTGCACCACTTATAATCTGTGTTCATGACGTCTGTAATTTTTTTCTTACTTATGTTATTACTGCTTGTAGTATTTTTAAAACCTCTACTATATAGAAAAGCTCTTTGATATAACATATAAATTCTGTGCTACCTATTTGCCTGTCTGTTATACACAGTTTTAAGTCACTTCCTTCCAAAGTGACATCATCACACAGGACAAAATTCTGAAGAAACAATATTCTAAATAGATTAGTGACAGTCTTTTTCAATTTGAAAACTAGACCATGGACTATTCAAGATATGTTTTTAAAAAAAAAAAAAAAATCAGTAAACATGTTCATGTGCATCCACAAAATCTGGCATTACTTAACATACAGTCATTGCCTAAGAATTTCTTGTGTGATCTTTTTTTAAGACAGAATTAGTTCTTTTGATTATTTGATTGTGTGAAGAAAATGTGTTTTGAATGTGTTCTGAAACAAAGTGATCCTACTTAAAATTCTCAATCTTCAGATGCAGAGTACTGTCCGAGAGCACAGAGATGGAGGACATGCTGGTGGAGTCTTCAATAGATACAACATCTTAAAGGTAGCTGTTGCATTTTTATGGTCAATGGTTACACCTTTAGAGTTTTGGCTGAAAATAAAATGTCCGTAAAATGTTCTATATTTGTGTGTTGAATTCTATAATGTGGTAAGATGTACTGTTCTGAGACATGCACAGGAAAAAGATCGTCTTCCAGGGAAATTCAAAGAATAAGATTATATGGAAAAACTGCTGATGGGTTAATAGCCATTAAGAAATTTTATGAGAAATTGACATAGAAGGACGTCACAGAAAACTGCAGAACGTTTGAAGAAAAAGACACAAGGTTTTATAGGAAGCAAAAGGTTTCTGTTGAGGGAATGGCAGGGGAAAAAACAGCAAGAAGTGAAAGCAAAACTCTTGAAGCATGGAAGTAAAGGTACCTATTTTGTCTTGATTTAGTGCCAAAGAAGCTTAAACCACTAGGCAGTAGACAACCTTGCTTTAAATAATTTAGTGGAATTTTGGTTCATATTTTTTTCCCCCTGAAGAAACGGTCGTTTTCATTAAAATGATAGAGATTTTGATTTGCAAGTAAGTACTACTAAGTTTTGTTCTGAACTGATGTTACAGTTTTCCCAGTAGAATTGATACGCTATATCTACACGCATAAGGCTTTGCCAGTGTCCAGCATACCTCTGCAGAGAGTACATCATTAACTTACTTTTAAAAGTCTTCTGTAAGTCTTTATGGAAGACACTTCTACTAGATGATCTTTTTACTAGTGGTTTGGCATCAAGCTGTGTTTGGAGTGATACTCAAGTAGAATTGTGACTAAGCCTGCTAAATTTAAATTAAGAAATATTGCTCAACAGATGTTTGAAATGAATTGATTCTTAATTAAGCATATAATTATGATTTACTTAAGTTATGCTACAACGATCAACTTGTGCAGGGTAAGTTAGATAATGCGAGTTTCACTGCATTCTAAGGAAAGTATTTTTGTTTAAGTGGCAGTGTAAGTGTACTGTGGTATAGCTGCTATAGGTTAAACATCTGTCAAGTAAAGCAAATAGAATTTTTCAGTTTCAGAGAGGAACTTAAATTTTGACTGTTTCAGATTCAGAAAGTGTGCAACAAAAAACTATGGGAAAGATACACTCACAGGAGGAAAGAGGTCTCTGAAGAGAATCATAACCATGCTAATGAAAGGATGCTGTTTCATGGTGAGATATTGAAGTGCGCCTTATGAACTCATTTCACCATCAACACTTTATTGGAGGGTTTCTACTGGCTCAAAGTAAATTTTCTCAATGGAAATAGGTTCTAGGTTTTGCATGAGTTTTATATGAACAAGTGTTTGTATATGTCACAATGGAGACATATAACGCACTGCATCTTTCTTCTGAAATTTGCATCTCCTTGTCTCTCCCTAAAGGAGACTTCAAAGTTCGAAGGGAAAACATTCTAGCAATTATGAATGGAGATTAAGGGGTGTGCCTCCTCCTTGGTTAAGTTACTAATTCTGTTTTATTGGCTGTATGACCAAAACAATTAAGGGTCAAACTTTTTTCTGCTATGGGTTGTTCTGGGGTTTGGGGTGGGGTTTTTTTGTTTTCTTGTTTTTATATTTTGAATAGTTAGTTCTTGTTCATCATTCCAGAAAAGATAGCTTATAATTAGCAAATTAAAGCCAATTGAAAGCTCTCCTATGCACAAATACGTAGTTTGTCCTGACAAGAAAATTAAGCACGTTCACGGTACATCCTTACAATGAAAGCTACATAGTTCCCAACATAATACATTACTGTTGGAAGCATCAATAACACAGTAATTAACTGCTTGCCCAAACTTCTAGATGTCTACATCCTGTCTTTTGACAGTGGCCTGCAACCTTGTAAGAGGAAACGGCCTCTTAACGGAATGACCTGTATTTAAAAGAAAGTCTTTTAAATTAGTTAGATAATAACAAAATTATCCCTGGAACAAAGCAATTAATGCTTATGAGTGTTCTATTTTTTTTTTTTAAGTCTTTAGTTTATATAATTTTTTTAAGCTTTAACGTATGTCTTTAACCACATATGCCACTTCCAGAAGATGACAAGCAATTGTCATAGGTTTTTCTCATTTTCATCTGGAATGTTCTTTTGCTTCATATACGGTTTTATCATCTTTAGGCTGGAGGATAAGGCTTTTGATTATTTTTACTATAATTCCCAATATAACTCTGAAATGCCATGTTCTCTTAGAACAGCTCTTCTCTAAAGGTGCTTTCGTATTTATATATACTGTTATAAAAATCCTTACTAAAAAAACCTGCATTTTTTGTGAAAATTAATGGGCATCAGGTGTCTTGAGATGCAGAATCCAACCCTTTTGAACAGATTATTCTCTAAGGCTAAATTGTATGACCATTGCAAGTAAATAAATATTGGGTTATGTTTATTGCTTTTTAAATGCAATCTACTTAGTGTTAGGAAGAAGACGGGATTTGCGTAGCAATGCATTCAGTGAATCTTGGTTAGAATGAAGCTCTGCCAAAAGGAGTGCAGATTCATAGAGCCTTCTCTTGCAGCAAGAGTTGTCTCAGATGTTACCCTTTGTAAATCTTTGTTAAAAGTGTACACTTACCAGCTGCTGTCATTTGTATGATATCACTAGCAAATTGGCTGTGTAAATCTGAGGTCAGAATTTCTGGAGATTGATTTCCTTTTATGTGTAGAAAAACTGTACAAAAAAAAAAAAAGTTGGGAATGGATGATTGAATTGTGACACACACAAAAATCTGTATATTGTATTTTCAATATTTTACTTCCTTTCTCTTAGGCTCCCCATTTGTGAATGCAATCATTCACAAAGGCTTTGATGAGAGACATGCCTATATAGGTGGTATGTTTGGAGCTGGGATTTATTTTGCTGAAAATTCTTCCAAAAGCAATCAATATGTGTATGGAATTGGAGGTGGCACTGGATGTCCAATTCACAAAGATAGATCTTGTTATGTTTGCCACAGGTAAGTCATTCAAAAGAATCTGATTTTGCCTTTGTATATTGTGTTATAGACCATCAAGTCAGCAGAGTCTCTCTCTGAAGAAAGATTTGTTTGGTAACCAGACCTTCTCAGCACACTCTATATGCTGGACCTAATAGAGACTTTCAGAAAACTTTGAAGTCTTAAAGAACCTTTAACCATCTTCAGTGCATTTAACCAAACCTTTACCCTTAACTTACTGTAAAAATCAGACTTGGGTATCCAGAGAGTGAAGAGGATCTGCTAGGTGCTTGTGTGAAAGATGCAGCAATATGAGGGTTTAGTCCATTGTCTGTTACAGAAAAAGGAGAAATTCAGTGATATTCAGATGCTGTATTTCTTTGAGGAGGACGTACTTTGTAACAGTCAGCCCCCACATCACTGCTGCTTCACACACTAAAATATAGATGTGGATTTGTGGACTCTCTACCGCTAATTGAGTTCTTAAATCCACTTTTCTGGAGAACACCTGCTACGTCTTATTGACACCATCAGTTCAGAATAAAGGTAGTCTTACTTCATCAAGCTAATTGTGGGTAGTGGCCATCATTTTCAACCAGGAGAATATTTTCTGGGTTTGTGTGCATACTGTTTTGCATTGGTATCACAAGGATAAGGTCATTCTTCCCATTTCCTTCCTTGAGTCTCTCTGCTCCTTTTCATATTGCTTACTCTTTTCTGGCACTCTTAAATAAAGAGAGTAATCTTCTAGAGTTATAGAGGATGTCAGAGTATTGTCATGCTTTCTGAAGTTTTGAATAAGTTTTTTTAATTTGTCTTGTGTGAAGAGTTAGAAAAGCAAACATTTTGGCTGAGCAGAATGGTACATAACATTGGTCTACAAAAATGCTGAGATTCTATTGCCATTGCAGTAGTATATATGTAAAGAAGTAAGTACCCTTGTTCTGTCTTTTTATACTGAAAACAACATGACATACTGACAAATGCTAGTATGAGGTATTTTGTGTTGACCTAGAGTTTGCACTTGGCCTTGATGTTGATTTGGCTGTTGGATACAAATCTAGTGTTAGAACACAAGTGAATTATGTTGTTGGTATGAGTGATGGGGGGCACCCTCAGAAAACTTTTTAAAAAAACAAACACATAAAAAACCAAAACAAAACCAAAACCAAAAAACCATGAAAAGGTAGTGACAATCTTTGAGTATGTTAAGCATGCTGTTTCCAGTAATTGAGATAAACATTTTTCGATGGTATTACCAACCCTTTCCTCAGGCTAAAGAGCTTTTCCAAAGGGAGCATAACTTTTGTCCTTCAAAACAGAACTTTAGAATTTTATGAACTACAAAGAGTGACTAAAGTAGCTTTAAAGTTCCACTGTTCTCCTCAAGTAAAAGTTTCAAATTATGAAGATAGTCTTTCTGGAGCTTCACGAGCATTTTGTATTCATGGTTGTTTTTCCCTTTTAACACAGGCAATTGCTGTTCTGTCGTGTAACGCTGGGCAAGTCTTTCCTGCAGTTCAGTGCTATGAAAATGGCTCATTCTCCCCCAGGACATCACTCAGTTACTGGGCGGCCCAGTGTAAATGGATTGGCATTGGCAGAATATGTCATTTACAGAGGGGAGCAGGTAAATAGCTTTTTGGTTTGGTTTTTCAGACTTTTTTTAAAGGCATTTAACGTGTTGGGTATTTTTTTTTTCTTACTTTCAAGGTGCTAGGACTTGCTTTTGTCTTAAAACAAACTCCAGCTGTGGTTGCAGGTGAAAGAATCCATGTTTCCTGAATGCTCCAGGCATTTTACCTTTGACATTTTGCCTTTTTTTCTTTAGCATAAATACTTTTTTCCCCTCTCTAGCAAACATTCTGAATTTATCCAGAATATGAAATCATAATAAAGAATGTGTGTGTCACTCTTTCAGGCTTATCCAGAATACTTGATTACTTACCAGATTATGAAACCTGAAGCCACCACTGAAGCTTAAGATAAATTACCTGTGGGAAACCATCAGACTTTGGATGTGAAGATAGCAATGGCTGCCATCCTGTTAATTACGACGAGTTGTTAAAAAGCTTTCATCCACAGGTGGTGTGGTAGCAAATGTGAAAAAAAATACCATTTTTGACTTGATAAAGCTTTAATAATGTACAGTATGTTTTTCTAAAATTTCAGAAATGTCCTCTTTTTCAGCACTTTAACAACCATTCCAGGCATAAACTGGTGTTTGGCTGTACTAAATTATAAACAAAAAATAACTTGAAACAATGGTTTTATACAATATTGCATTGAAATTTAGCAGAAATTGTAATGCTCTATACAGGAACTCATTTTACTAATATTGTGTTCTTTGCATTTACACTGAAAACGTTTTCATTTGTAAAACTGTAAATAAGAGCTTTTGTACTAGCCTGGTATTTATTTACATTGCTTTGTAATATAAGTGTTTTAGAACTGCAACCTTGTACAAAATGTTTTTTCCAGATGTTGGTTTGTTCATCTGTGTTTTCTCATGCACGATAGATTTGAAAAAACAATTTTTTTTTCAGGGTTTATCACTTACTTATGAGGGAGAAAGCAAATTTTATCTGAAAAGGTTTAGAAATATCTAACTTTAGATTGAATACGCAAATGTTTGTTCTGTATTTTTATTTATGAAATATACATTCCTGAGAATGATGGGCTATGAAAATAGAATGTTCCAGCTGAATACTAAAGTGTTTTTCCACCTACTTCCTAGAGTTGCATATTTTATTTCTGTAAAATGTCTTCTGAAGTTTTTTATTTAACTATAGGTATAGTTAACCTGTATCCTCACTTCAAGGCTAGTAGACCTTGCAAGTTACAGTTCTAGTAAATTATTTTCTTTGAATGTAGTTGGAAAATTAACCTCAAGGAGGTCTTTCTTGAATTCCTCTTGCTTACATTTAAGCCAGGAAGTTAAATAGTTTATTCCTTATATGAGGGCAAACAACTTGGCCTTTTTTGTATGCTTATTTTGGTAAATTAATCTACCTGTTGGTGCCCTCAGGATGATATGAGTATTGTGAGGTGGAAATGTTAAAAACCATCCTGTCATCTCCTGTGTTTCTTCCACGTCAACGTAAGCAGTAGTTGAAGCAGGTGCGTAGAAGTGTGTTTATCTGCAGTGCTTTTGGCTGAGTGGAACTGGTCTGGGTGCACAGTTCTGCTCCCTGTGCTCGGCCAGCTGGGTGAGGAGTGTGTAAGCGGGATGAGCAGCTCTTCCACGGCAGCAGCTGCCTTTGGTAGCCTTGATAAGACCGCTTGGGTGGAGGAAGAGTACAAAAGGTACAACCCCCTGTTCAAGTCTCATTTGGGGTTACTGAATGCACTAATGAGTTCAGTCAGCCCTATCATAGTTCTCTTGTGTATTCTGCTTCTCTTCCATCTGCAGTTTTTACTTACATATTTCAAAAATGTTAAATACAAATTATAGTTCATTTGGGGTTAAAGTGGTTAGGAGTATATTTTAGTTGTTTTATATTTCTACATACAGGACACTGTCCCAGAAGACAATTTGTTTGCAGGGCATGTTATCATACCATGGTTTTAAATGTAGTAACTGGTCAAGATAATGAAATCGTCTTGCTGATGTGGTGGTTATGTGATTATGCTCTATGTAAAAATGTGTTGAACCTTACCCAGTTATGTGGGGAATCTGAATAATAAGATTGCATAACTCTTGCAGAAAGTAATATTGGCTATGAATAAAAAAAGGCTTTGATTTTTAGGTACTTTCTCCCAGCATGTTGCCTGTTCCTTAGGTATAGTAATGCTGGAATTGGTGTTCATGCAAAATCTGTTATGTATGTTTAAAACTTTTTTGTTATTGCTAAAATGCTTCATTCTCTATGAGTGATCACTTAATGTCTTGTAAAATATTGTGGTATGATAGCATTTTAAGTGGTACCACAATGTTGGGTTTTGTCTGTTTGGGGATTTTTTGAGCTGTTTTTTTGCATGACATACCTTGCACTCTGAAGATGGAAGCTGTAATGATTTGATAATACTGACTGTTGAGGTGAACCTTTAATCTCTTGTGCAATTAGTTCTGCTTTACTCATCTTGAAGTGTCTTTACATGTACTGTATAACATTCCATATCCATTTAACACTAAATAAATTTAATTCACTGGTTTTCTGGTAGCGTGGGAGTAATTACAGATGTAGTATGTCAACCCATTGTTTTAAATGTGAGCATGCACAATACTATAACAAACTATATCAGTAGAGGGGAAATTAATTGTGTTAAATAGAAAAGCTTTTAATGTGGATGAAAACATGTAAATACTGTGGAAACTTGTAGTTTGGTTTATAACTAACAGCTTTACCTTCCAGTGAAAATGTTTTAATAATAAATCTAGAAGTAAGCTTCAATTTTTGCATTTAAAACTGCATTATATGGTCCAAAACTGAAAAAGAAAACTGCCTTACGTTGGTTTTGTGAAACGAAAAGTAACAGGGAAAGTCTTACCTTTCAGATAACTGCATAGGTAGCAGTATGATACATACATGAGCAACAACAAAAGTACTGCTTAGACTACTTGTAGTATTGCAATAAGTAAATAACTTTATTTCAGTAGGACTACTTATATGGTAGGAGGTTTCCAAAACCAGACTTGTGTAGAAGATTTAAATAGATACGAGCACTAGAGGGCAGGAAAGCAAATGTTTAGTAAGATTCAAGGTGATGAAAATCTTTAAAGTATCTTGGGAGTACAACTTCTGATAAAATTGCTTCTGAAATTCCACCTATCTAGGTTGCAAAAAAAAAATTAACTTTCCATTCTCAATTAGTTTTTTAAAAACTAAGTAATTAGTATAAAAACAACTGCTGCAAGTAAGCAAATTGAAAATGTTAGGGTTTTTTTCTTAAAAACTTTACTTAATAACTTAGACCTTAGTTCTTAGAAATTAAAAAATAATTTAGCCAGACTCTTCTGTCACATATAACTGAAATGCTTAAGATTATCTGTACAACGTATGTTCAAGAGGTATGTTGGCACTAATTTTGAATGGAAACAACTGTATAAAAGTAGTTTCCACTGTCTTTTCTACCCTGAACGTGCTCATTAAACACCATGCTGTGTGTGTATATATGAGTACACACACTTGCTCACTCTCTCACTCACTTCATTCACCAGGAAGCTGAGAGAAGTAAAAAAAGTGACTTCTCCAGCAGACCACCATTGTCAGTGAGGGTGCTGCAGCCTAGGAGCCATTTCCCCTTCTGCTCATCTCCTGAACTTAATGTAATAAAACAGTTTTTCTCTCTTGCTGGAAACAACAGCAGAATCCCATGGGTGGCTTGCCTTCTGCCTTCCAGTGAAAAAGTATAAAGGCTTGATTTGTACTCATCTAATGCAAGAATACAGCAAAGACTGCTTTCTCACCTTCAGTGAACTGCAAAATGGGACTGCCGGAGGTCTGCCCCTCTGTGGTTCTTGGAGTTGTGCTTTTCCTGCACCCACTGAAGTTGCAGTAGGTAGAGATGGTGTCAGCAAGGGAGGTGCTATAGTCGAGGGTGTGGAGGGAGGCATGTGCCTCTTTTTGCCCCTCTCCAGCGAGCATAAGCAGTGGTACTTCTGAGAGCATCAAGGGGTTTCTTCCGTCTGCCTGTGGCTCACTAGATCAGAAAAAGCTGCAGGCAGACAGAACAGTACGCAAGATAAAAAGAAAAAGTATGTGGATGACTGGTTTGAAGTTAACGTGTTCTGCCCTAAAAAGGGGCAAGGTTGGTAACTGAGAGAAGACAGACAGGAGGGGAGAGATAATAAAAGAACTAATAACCTATGAAGAAAGAAGGCAAGTTCTACAAGCACTGAAAAGTTATGGTAGGAATACCTAATACAATTATTAGGAATGGGCAAGATAGTCATGGTACATCAACTTCCCAACTTCTGTTGGGAATCATTTCTGCCCATTTTGAGTTAAAACAGCAAAGAAGCGTTGATGTGTAGACATTACAGGGATTTCAGAATAGCTCCTCTTGAGAAGAACATACATGTTTAGGAGGAGAAAGTTGCAGCCAATTCAAAACATTAGCATTAGACCTGAGAACTAATGTGTGCAAGAAAAAGAAATAGGATTTAAAAACTGAAGGCAAATGTCCTGTACAATAGTTCTTAAAAACATTGGTTTTGAAGCATTGGTTATCAGAGACAAGCTGAAAAACCACAGTAGTTTTTAATGCAGCCAGAAAATTCAGAGAAGGAGGTGGAGCTCAGATCCATCTCTCCATCTGTAATCTTGATAAAACTGCTAAATTTATTCAGCCACAACTCAAGTATCTTTCAGCTGGGGTCTTAATGAGCGGCAGCAAAGGGGGTTGGGGTGGTTTCTTACATGGTACAATTGCAGTGTATGTGATGCCATTGCACAACGCCTGTGCAGTGACACAGCTAGGGGAATATTTACTTGCAAAGTTTTTAAGTTAAAACCATTAAGAATTTTCGAAAGATCATAGTAGTAGTATTTGCAAAACTTTAATATTCAAAATAGATGTAAATGGATTAAGGAACAAAAGAAAATGCACTAGTGCATTAAGAATGTATGATAGAGACTTTTTATAGTTGGGAAAGCCGCTTCATGTCAGCTGCTAACACTGTTTATAGATCTAGGTTGGTATATGTGGGAAAGGATTAATACTGAGTGAAGCTAATAGAGATAGCCTGAGAAATGAACTTGAAAGTAGTCACTTATACCTGGGCTAGTGATGCATGGTTTTATGTTGTCTAGCTGCTCTTCAAAATGGTAACATTTTCCAGCAATGTATTTGGAAGCTGATTTCATAACAAGAAATTTATTCAACTTTGTGAGACAGTGGGCATCATAGATCAATAGATGGGTGTAGAAGTGGAACTTCTTACTAGCCTGATAAAGAAGCGGTTAAATAAATTAAGAAAGTAAATAGGATTGACTGTAACTAAAACTGAAATTACAAGAACAAAGGAAAAAATGGATTTTGTTGCAAAAATGAGTAACAGTAAATCAATTAGTGTGTATAATACTTATGACCCAACCGAGGAGGATATTGTATCTAATAGTTTTTCATTTTTGAAGCAAAGTGGAAGCTGACAGCTATTACATTAAGTATTGTTTTAATTAATGATAGAATGAACTACCAAGCAGTCCAAAAGTGTCATCTTTAAATAAATAAATCTGTATGTGGTGACCAATGCCTGATAGATAGTGGTTCCCTATTTGGAAGTATTTTACTGAAGCATTGCAAATATGCAATAGAATAAATTAGATTTGGGTTGGTATTAAAGGTCTTCATTTTGAATAATAAATATTCATTAGAGCACCTGTTTTCATAAAACAAAGTCTAATTGATTTCGGGGAAAGAACTAGAACTTAGGAATAGGTTACTAAAACCCAAAGATGTATAAATAATCAAAAAAATATATAAATAAGGGCAGTTTCACAGAGAGCATAGTCCCACTAATAACACAAGGCCCCTGAAGCACATAGTATAGGTGTTACTTAATGCAAAGATTCTGAAACGAGTAATCAGACAAAGAAAGAAATCAGACTTCAAAATAAAGGGACTAATGGTAAAGCTTATTTCAAAAGATTAGGAATGTGAAAATGCACTAGAAGCTGCAAAAACGTGAGTTTTAAGAGAAGAAAATGTTCTCCTATTGGGACTAGAGCTCTACGAATGGAGAACAGGCTAGCACGTTACTAGCAAGATGGATTTCTAAAGGTGCAGAACAGACAGGCCTTAAAGAAAAAAACAGGGTTAAAAAAAGGGGCGAGGAGGATTGAGCATCTCTGAGCATGGTGGCAGATAATGTTAACAGAGAAAATCTGGTTAGTGGTATACCAGAAGATCTGAAATAGCCTACACAAAATTAGAATGAAAGGCACTAAGTGTCTTGATAAGGAGACAAAAAGAGAGAAAAGCGCTGCTCTTAACTGTGGTGAAGAGTAAGTCAGATTGATGGATTTCTGAAATAAAAATCTTTAAAGTGAACCTTCTAGCCAACATTCTATTTATATGTGCCACATAAGTGTTTTAAGTATCTTTAAAAGCCTCTGAGCATTTGTGTAATCAGACTCAAAATGAGATGGAGTGGCAGAATGATGAGCTGGTGCTAGCACATTTCAAGCAATCCTCAGTAGCAGTGCAGAGCAGACTAGTCCTGGGGGGGAATTCTAATGGGAACAACCTGTTATGGATAGGATTGGACAAAAAAAAAATGGAAACCTGTTCTTCTTATGTAATTGTGTATTAGACCATATTCCAAGGCACCTCTTCTGAAATACCACCTGCTATTAAAAGTGTGCTTAATCAGTTATAGTTTCGGAAACACCTAATAAAAAGAACAGATGTTTGTAAAATACAAGAAAGAAAGAATAGTCATTTCAGACCTGGACCAATTAAAGGGAATATCTCACGCTTGCTGTAAATGGAAAGATTTATTCAGGGGCCTGCTTTAAAACCAGTTTTGGATTGTTTTATATATATAAGTACCATGTGTTTGCTGTAGGGAAGTAGTCCAGCAGAAATACTGAAATCATGACAATAATTTGCAAGAGATATGAGAACCTTGTATGTGTGACAACTTTTAATAGCCAAGGACTCGTACAAAATGGTCCGTAAATGAATAGTTACGGATTTAGGTATGCCTGCTTTCTGTCTTCTGAGATTCCCCTCCCCATTCCCACAAAATGCCAGCTTTTCAGTAAAGGAGTTTAACAAAATGTATAAGTTAAAGATTTCATATATCAAGTTTTGCTTGTGTTTATTTTTTTGAAAAGATGAGAGAGTAATGATGCAATTATTTACAATTAATAGCTTAAATATTATTAATTGTGTAATAGGGTGCATTGTTATGTATTACAGATGTTTTATTGAAATATCAATAAATAACATATTTTTCTTTTAAAAAAAGAAAAAAACTTTTAAAAATAATGCTTAATATGTCTCCTTCACTGGACTGATTTTACAGTACAGATTTTGGGGAGTTTGTGGTTCGGCATCTTTAACCTACTTGAAATACTGTTAAAATAGTGGGTTTGGACTCGCTGACCTACTAGTTTTAGCATAATGAATTTTCTCATATCTGTAAACACGATGAAATCACATGTATTTGCCTCAGAATTTTGTTATTCTCAGAGAAAGTAATCAGAACTATATTTGTACATACCCTAATTTAGCAATACAGGTATTTTAAGGTTATTAACCCAGAACAGTTGGCTTCTCAAACCCTGTATCTAATTCTGGAGGTAAAACGTACCTAGGATTTCCCAAGCAAATTCATAAAGTATGTCCTTCAGTTTTAAAGCTTACTTTATTCTGGTTTCTTCTTTTTTGTAGCATTTTGTCTCTTTTGCCCCAGTGGAATTACTTTATTTATTTGACTGTGGCTACCTAAGAAAAGCCGCACTTCGTTATTACGAGTTCTCCCTTATACTGAGATCAGAATGGGCTTTGGCATGTAATGCTATAGGGAAAAGGCTGTACAGGCATCTTGTCTCTAAAATTTACTTCCTGAGCTAAGCTTCTGCTTGTTCACATCAGGAGGGGCTTGCACGGCGTTCAGACAGGTTCAGGCAGCCAGATGATCTGCCTCTCTTCCCTGAGCGGTACGGAGGGGTCCCTGTCGCATTCTCCATCATCGCTGACTCCCACTGTCAGAGATGTCACTAAACAAACAGCGTCGCAGCCTGCATTCACCTGAAAGACTCGGGGTCTCATCGGTGGCCTCTGCACCTTCTCCCTTGTCACAGACTGCAGGGACTTGCTGGCGTTAAGGACCTCAGGTTCTTGGTTCAGAGTCTGCCCTGCTATAGACTGTACCTGAGCTGAAGAAGCGCTAGAAGTCTGTTCTGTGTGGCTGGAGCTTCATGATCTAGGATGTTGGAGTGATGTTTTGGACGGCGTGTGACAGGAGTATACACGTCCTAAATAAACAGCAATTTCTGTGAGGGTCTCTGTACCTATAGATAGCAGACAGCCCAGTATCATTTTTATTGCTGGAAATTCCTGTTTCTCTACAGGTGTTTCTCTACAGCATTCTCTATAATTTTGCCTGGTTTCTTTTTTCAGCCCAGCGCTGTAATAAGGAGATTCAACCCAGAGTTCTGTGACAGTCACAATATCCACTGAGAAGCTGAAAGGCATTTCAGTTTAGATAAAAGTGAGGTTTATCCAGCTTGCTCCCAGGTAACTTCATACCAAAATATCTGCTGTGGTGCTTTAATATACAGCCTGTAAAAGCAAGTTAGATTAATCCTCGTTGATACTAAAGAACCTAAATTGTAACTGATAATTTTAAACCTTGTATTTGAGAAGGATAAAGTGAGTACGTATTTCTAGAGGTCTTTGATTTAGAGAATTTGCTTGCTTTGAAGTAGGATGTTTCAATTCTCAATGTTAAATCGTAAGAGTACGATCACATCATCATAAAAGCTGTTTGCCATTTTAATTAATTTCAAGTAAATAAGGAGCATCTGCCTCAGAGAAAAGGAACTATGCCCAGCTTGTATTTATAGTTTAGGATTCAAGAAATTAAATTGAGGAGCCTATACTGCTAATTGTTAAGAACAAGATAGGTTAACCTGCATGCTAATTACGTAAAATGCATGTGAAATCTAAAGCTCCGCATGTGGAAAGCAGCGCAAGCAAGACCACCAGTTCTGCCAATCAGTCATTTGCATTTCCCACTGTTTTCCTCTATTGTAGCAAAATGTGAGAAGCTGCTCCCAGGCCACGCAAACAATGCTCTTTATTGGTCTTTACTGAGGCATGATCAGGCGTCTGTGCTGAGGCTGCCGGCCTTCAAAGAAGGGCTATTGGATGACATCTGGCAGCCTGGCTTTGCTACAGATAGATTTATGAGCTGTGAAAGATGGTCAAATTAACATCTTCTGCATTCTTGATAGGATTAGGGTTTCTGGGACATGCAGCCATTTGCATATTGCCCTGACTTACCACATTAGTAGTGTGTTCGTGGCTCATTTTAATAGATTTTTGTGGGGGTCTTTCTCCCTTTACATCCTACCATTTTTCAGTCACTATTGGCAGTGAGAGAGCTGTGTTGGTTTAACAGACCTAGCAGAAATCATACTTCTTGCTCTGACTTCTTCCAGTTACAATCTTAATGCAAATCGAGAGCAGCAGCAGTTGTAATAAGCTCTTTCACTCGGGGAAGGATGCTCTTCACTAGGGATGAGCTCACACACACAAAGTTGAATGACTAAGGCACTTCTATGAGAGCCCACAGGAGTTGTCCCTAGGAGTTAAAGAGAGAAGATCAGACCCAAGCTACCTTTCTACAGCCTCAAGCAATTATTGAAGGTCTTGGAAAGCTTAATTTAATCAATAAAAAATTAACTAAAAACCCTGTTAGCATTAAATGCCTGTTCCTTTCCCTTCACCCCCTCCCCACACAAGACAGACTGCATGATTTTTTTTTTTTTTTCCCAATGCTGGTCATCCAGTGTGGCTAAAATATAGCCTGTGCATGTCACTAGGCTGGAGATGGCTTCGGCTTGCTCTGTCTGCCCTGCGTGCCAATGGTCGCACGCCCCTCAGCAGTTCCCCAGTGGCCTGGTGCCTGCCTGGGTGGTGGTACAGGACAAAGCCTCTTCCTGGGGGACAGGGAAGGGTCTGGGCTGGAGATGTTGAGCCCTGGCCAGCACCAGGGCAAGGCTGACAGCAGGGACGGGAGAGGGGGCTTGTGGGGCTCCCGTGGGATGGCAAAGCAGGTGAGGGCTGGTGGGGTGAGAGCATGGCCGGCGCTGGAAGGTGCTGTATGAGAGCACAGGCCGCCGAGGGTGGCCATCGTCCCTTCAAGCCCCTAGGGTGGCTCTTAGCTTTCAGGTGTGGGTAGGAGTGATAGTGGAGGATGTAAAATGCAGCTTAGATGCACCATTATAGCGCCATTAAATGTAAGGCCAAGGACTGTGTCTAATTCAGCTTCTGATCAAGACACTAGCAGGGGAGCTATTAGCTCATGTCAGCGAGGCCATGATTTTTGTCATCACAGAAAAAAAAATCGCATGCTCTTCAGTAGTCTAACTGGTTGAACTTCTCTGAGCAATCAACCCCACAGCTATTTTTTCTGCCCTCCAGCTTTGTATTCCAGATAGCAACAAGTGGTGTAAGTGAGACACGCTGTGGCAGGACGCTGGAAGGGTGGATTTGACTGCACAAGCAGCTCACTGCCTGTGGGGCTTGGAAACAACAGCAAGCCGCCAGCCCAAGTCCAGAAAATACAACCCGTAGCATTTACAGATAGAAGGCAAACAGAACTGCAGTTAATTCTGTGTAACTGCATAGTTTTCAAGTTTTTGGTGATCTTTAGAGCCAGAGATCCATGGCCTTTCCATGCTGCTGCTGGGACAGCCTGGCACCCTCTAGATGCTCTGGTGAATGTGTGTGGGGACTTCGGTAGTCACACTGGGTTGTCTTAATTCTGCTGTGTAATTCAGTGTACATGACGTTAAGTGAAACATTGCTGTTAGCTGCTTTGAAATCACCCTTTCTTCAGACCAGATATAGGGAAGCATAAATAAATGGACCTTTGTGGACCCCTAATTACATTCAGTTGCAAGAAACAAACAGCTTATGTGGTAGACTTACAGCCATTTCAAATGAGATTTCAGCAGTCCTGTCACTGAAAGAGCCAGGCTCCCCTGCCTTTGGACGCTCACTTCAGGTCCTGTGCCATCCCTTCCCTGATGCTGGTATGACCATCTGGGGGAACTGGCCCAGCCCAAACCTCCCCTGCCCCAGAATGCTTCAACCCAGACTTGTTCCCTCATCTCGTTTGCGATGTGGCTGCATAAACACTTGCACTGACGTAAAAACATGGGCAATGGCAGAAAAGAAGAAGGACAAGGCTGATTTTTCCAGCTGCAAGGCCAGCTTCTGCCGACTGCAGTTGATGGCGTAAGCAATGTTCCCCAGCCTTGGGGTGCCGGTGCGAGATAACAGGGTTAGCTGCACAAGCATGCACCGAACGGGAGAGGGTATCCAACAAATCACTATTTCAAATTTACAAAGAGTACTTAGTCCTTATCTAGACTATGGAATAACAAAAAATAAATGAGCTATTCTTCTTCAGGAAATGATGACTTTTCCAGCCTTAACTTCTGAATTTTTTGACTCGCTTCCACTCTGATTTAATGTTGGGTGGTGCCTTCTCTATAGAGCCAATTAGTTTTGCTGCAAGTGATGCATGATGGAAATATTTTCATTAACCTCATTCAGGATTTAGCTCTGAATTTTCAATAAGAAATCTAGTCTGCTCCGGCATCTTCGTTTAAATAACTTGAAAGTATTTAACATCTCTGAAAGTCCCACCACACCGTCAATTTGTGGGCAGAGGAACTACAGAGGCAGAACGTACACAAGTCTAATTTCCTTGGGCAGCAAAGAGTATGAAGAAGGCAATGAAACGTCTGCACGACCATGGCAGGTGAGGACCCACATAAAAGGCAGAGCAAGCTGTGACGGATTATATTCTGGTGGCATTGGGTGTGTACTCCTAAATTTGTGATGTTATTTCATTCCTAAAGCACGTTTGCCATGTGGGCATGTTAAAAGGAAGAAGGCAGCAGGTGCCAGGCAATTCGGGCTCTCCCCACCACCCCGGCGCTGGCAGAAAAGGTCAGCCAGAGCCTCTTGGTGGCCCAGTGATGTGTTGTCCCCACAGGTGCCCCCTGCACACGGCCAGCCCCAGCCCCAGGGCTGCCTCATCTCCCAGAAATGAAAACAGGAGCCTTTATCTCCCTTAGAGCTGTAATAACTTCTTAACCAAACTATTTTTTGCTTTCCTGGTACTGTTTTCCTACAGGACTATAGCACCATAAAGTTCTTGGCTCAGAGGCATCCATTGAAACAAACCGTCACGTTACCGCTGCTGTTTACCATGGACTAATAAAGCTTTAAAAAGCCCCCAGAAGCTATTAAGATGCCGTTGATGTGTACGTGTGTGGCGGAGCCAGGCGCCGGAGGACGTTCATTGGCCCCGCGCTGGGTGGGATGACATCAGGCCCCGCTCTCCATAGGGCCTCCAGCTTGCCCCGACGTCTGCTGAGGGCTGCGAGAGAATAGAGCCGAGGGGAGAAAACCTTCACACCGCACCCTCTCGGCTCCAATGAGAACACAGGCAGCTTCAGCTGCGGATAAAAGAACTTAAAACAAAACAAAACAAAGAGAGAGAGAGACTGTAGTCTTGGAGCCGCTATTAACGGGAGATGAATCGCAAGAGGCCATTTCATGGCGAGGGACTTTAGAGAGTGGCATCCCCAAGAGCCGTTAGCTCTCAGTGAGAGTCGTGCCGAAGCCCTTTGCTGTCAGGACAGAAGCATGCATATAAATTTTATACCATTTGTCTTTGAGCAGAGACAAAAGATCAGTCTAAATCCTCAACATCTTGTCTTGACTAACATGAAGTAATACCCTCTTGTGTGGCTGTCTTGTTACTCTTTTCCCATCAAAAGAATACTAGTGATAAATTTATTCATAATTTTGAAAGGTTTTGCTCTTAAAATTAAAAAAGAAGGAGAAAACACATGGGGTTGAGGCTATATTTATTCCTCTTAGTGCAAATCATGCTGCTGCTAAGGATGGTGGCTTTGGGAAGCACACAGTACTTTTTTTTAATTGAAAAGAAGCACAGCTTTAAAAAGTCAGCCACTAGGTTTTCTTCTCCTGCTTTTCACTAAACTACCTCTGAGGATGATACATCTCATGTATTTTCTAGTTACAAGTGCAGTCTGGGGAAAAAAAAAATTACTGTAGAATTTTTTGCTCTTTTTCAGCTGAGAATTCAAACCCTATAGACATTCTGGGACCTAAGACCTTCACTTATGCAAGAAAATCTGCTGAATCCAGTAATCAGGCTAAATAGGGGCTCTGGATATAACTTGCAAAAAAAACAAAAAAGCTTTAAGATCTGTTTTCTTAAATTAACAGTGTGTGCTGAAATAGATATTACATACAATTTTACATTTTAGGATTTGGATCTCTTTTGTTGGACCAGATTTTGTCCTATGTATTTCCCTTGTTAAATAGATATTTTAACTTCAGTACTTTGTGAATGTGTAATAAATTATTTAATTCTGTGTTCACCATGATCCTTTCATCAAGCTTCTTCTCATTTTATGACAGTTTAAATAGAAAATAATGTCATGTTAGAGTCTGAAATTAATTACTACTTAATCCTAAGAAGCCTTATTTTACAAGGAGCAACTATTCCTAGATTTCCTCTGAGAGATGAACATATAACTTCTCCAGCTGATCCAACAGCTCTACAGTGGGTGTAAAGCAGGTGACTGAACCGCACGACACAGGTGCTAGCGTGGCCACAGTGCTGGGTGTCGTGGGCACCACCGGAGCAGGCAGCAGAGCTTGCTGCCCAGGGCGCACGCTGGCAGCGAGCGGTTCTCAAATGCACGTACCCGTTCAGGTGCAAAGGCCAGCAGCAAGGACAGAGCTCTGAAATATATAGATAAAAAATATAACTTATATATGTAAATATATAAAATTTATATAGTGATTTCTTTTTTCCGTGTCAGTGAAGCATCCCTGTGGTTCCCTGGTGCACTGAGACCCCATGGGCCAGCCCTCAGCGTCTGTCCATCCCTGCCGGCTGGGGTGGCGTGGGAGCCCGGGGGAGGCTGGGGCCGCTTGGGGCTCAGGCGGGGTCTCTCCCATGGGAAGGCTGGAGCCAACAGTAAAATCAGAGCCGGACGGTCAGGCCCTGCCGCTATTCAGCCAGCGGAAAGGTGGGCTGAGCTCAGGCTGGCCTTGCCGCCCCTCCCACGCCCTCTCCCCCCTCGGAGAAACATTCATCATTAACCTTCGGAGTGCTTGAAATAATCTCGGCACGATATTTGCCTTCCGAGAGGCCAGCGCAGACTGCACACACTTCACAAAGCACAGCACATACCGAACAAGGTTAAGCCCTAAAACACTGAATTATTTCTAAAGCTGTAGATAGTTCATACATGCTGGTGCTTAACAGATCCCTTCCACATCAGGAAGGGGTGCAAGGGCTGGGAGAGTTAATCTAAACTCTGTAATGCTGTACGGTTAAAAGCCTCTTTCATGTAACTGCATTTATGAACTGAGCTTGGAATTCTTAAAAATCCAAATTACTACAAAGGAAGGGGTTTGGTGTTTGGCCAAATGACAAAGCCTGCCGTTCACTCGCCTCTTGTGTTGCTTGGCTTTACAGACAGGGCTCACAGCACAAGGGAGAGCCTGGAATATATCAGAGGCATTTAAAGAGAGATTCCCAAAGATTTCAGGTTCCGTTATCCAGTTGCGCTTTTTTTTTTTTTTTTTTTTGTGCCTCTGCCTTATTCTTATGTGTTAATAGTCTGGTGGCTTTTAAGTCGCACCACAAATCTCCAGAAACACAGCATCCCTTTGTAGGGTCCCCCAGAACAGGTTGGTCTTAAATTCAGGTAGTCAAACGATCAGATGTGGAAACAGTAGGTATGCAAACACAGGCACGTATAGCTGGTGGAGCTGACAGTTAAACTGAGACTGCCTGACCAGATTTCACTTGTTGAAATTGTGAAGTGTTCAGAGGAATTGTGGAGGCATGAATGAGACGGAAATCCTGCCCTCCTCTTCCTACAGCAGTGCAGGAAAGCGGGTTAAATCCCAGTTTGTGTCAAACACCTGACAATTAAGCTCAGTTTGTGCTGGACTCTTTAGCTTTCATTATCTTAGAGGAAATTGAACTTTCTCATTCAGCCCGTGTGATGTTCAGCCTCAAGGAGGGTGGGGACCCAGGCTAAGCATAAATCCTGATAGCCCAAAATCTGGTCACATCCCCTTTTCCAAAAAAGAATTTCTCACAAATATCTGTAATAACTAAACGACTTCTCCAGCCTAGCTGAGGCCTCAGTTTAACCAGCTTTTGGAATAATCAAGATTTACACACGTGTCCTTGCTAGTTGTACAGGGCCTCGAGCGCTGGTGCTGGGCGGCAGTGCTAAGGGCTCCCACAGAGAGATGGGGGGACATGTGGGTGCCGAAGCCCAGGCCTGGCAACCCCACAGCACCCACCCCTTGGCCGGAGCATTGGGGTGCTCGGGGCAGTCTGCGGGCTGGCTGGGACCAAATACCCAGCAATATATAGTACTGAGTACGTTTTTGCACTGCTGCACATGTAGATAATGACATCTTGCTCAGGTATCTCTCTCCCTATTCCATCCTCCTGCTTTTTTCCTAGTATCGAGCATTTTCCACATGTAAGTGCCTACCACAGAACCTGGGAAAGAGTAATTCCTGTTGTACGCTGGGACAAAAGACCAAATCGTTCAAAGTTTGGGGTCTGCAACCCCAGAGCCACCTCGGGGCTGGCAGCTGTGCCGGGGCTGTGTCTGCTGCTGCTGGTCCCCACACCACATCTCCCGGCAACCTTCTCTGGCTGTCCCTCGCTTTGTTTCAGGTTTCATGGCCACTGACGGTTATGGGTGAAACTCTCTGCAGCTTAGCCATTTCAAGTTTGTTGTTTTTGGTTTTTTTTTTAAATACACCTCCACAGACTGCTTCCTGCAGTACCATGGTGCTTGTGCTGGCAGCGACCCAGTGCCACTTGTGAGAGTATCATCTTTTACTTGTCTGCACTGAGATAGCACAACGTGCTGCCTTTCTAACTCTGTGTCTAACTCTGCATGTCTTGAAATGGGTTGGAAAGAGGGGAGCAGAAGCAGGAGCAAAGCTCGACGCTGTTTCTGCAGGTCCCAAGTGTACACACAAGTGACAAGAGGACAGAGAAAGTAATTTCCAGAGTCAGTGTTAGTAACGTAGGTGTGTGCAAGAGTACTTGCGTGCTCTGCTGCAGTAACTAATGCACTGAGGACATACAACAGCCAGTGCCCGCTAAGCCAAAACTTAAGTATTTAAAATAAGCTTATGACAGCTCAGTAACACCGTGGCACCTTAAATTGCAATAGGTGTACTATATGTGGCAGTATATTGGCATGCATTGGCTTATTTTAGTTTCAGTTTCCCTTTACAAACCAAGAATAAATGGACGGTTGGTCCTTCAGGGGACAAGAGCTAGTGCCGTTGTCCAGACAGGGCAGAGCTCAGGCGCTGTCTTTCCTTTTGTGGGTACTGGACTTTACTCCCTCCTCGGTCCAGCCTAACTCACAGGCGCTAAGCTGACTTACAGACATGGAAATGCTTTCAAGTAAGACACAGCTGTGTCTGTCTAAAGCTGCCGTCACCGTGAGTGTCACTCCTACGCTGAACCTTTGGAGATTCCTGTTCTTAGTTCAGTTCTGCTCAGATAGTGAAGAAAGATTTATTTCCTTTATTAATTTCATGATGTCACTTTATAGGAGGGGGTTGTTGCAAACAGCAAGACAGTTTACTCTCTGCTTTAACCTCACAAATTAGAGTAATATCTTGTAATTGTCCCTTCACAATCAAAAAGTGGTGAAAGAGAGATTATTAGTTTGCTATTTAACAAGATCAAGTGTTTTCTGTGTGCAAAAAGGAGTAATTAAAGCCAGCTGCACTAAAAACATACCCAGATTCAGCATCACTGATTTTTCTCCAAAGGAAAATCAAGAAATGGTATTGCCAGCCGTTGAGATTCTGCTGGAAACTCTAGACACTGAGATATCTCTTTGTATGGCCTCATGAATACATGATGAACTGTGAATTCAAACTGGCTGCCATCGCTACTGAGCAGCCGAAGGAAGGAAACAATGTTGATTGTGTGCAATATGGCACAAAGCTGATTTTATTTTTTTTACCCCTGAAAACTTCCAAACAGTTAGAGCTCCCAGAATTCAAAATCCAGAGGCTAAAAAGTCACATGATTCTTTTTTTTTTTCAAGGTAGCTCATGCTTTTCCTTGAAAGCTGACCTAGCATCCTGGTACATTTAGCTGGCAGCACCCCTGTGATGATAACCCAAATTTGCAGCTGCATGTGGGGAAGGTGCCCTCTCATTAATTATGCCCAGGACCACCTGCCTCTGGGATGGGAGAGCTTATCAGGCCCCCAGGGCAGGCAGCCAGGGCTTGCTCCTGGTCAGCTGGCTCTTCTTGCTGAGGACATCGGGTGGCCAGGAGGAACTGAGGAGGGAAGGATGAGATGACAGGAGCCAGCCAAGCCAGGAATCAGAGAAGTGGTGAAGGACCACCTCGGATGCAGTGGGAGAGCAGAGGTAAGGCTGGATGCAGAGTGGATGTGTGGGCAGATTTGGATGGCTGAACTAAATCTAGGGGGGTGACAAGTATGTGTTGTGGTGGAGCTGCTGTAGGGCTGGAAAGGAACAGATCCTGTTGGAGGTGAAGATCTTGGCTACAAAGCCTCCCTGTGTTTGGCTGGCTCAGCTGGTGGTGTCAGCTGTCACCTAACCATAGGAGAGGATGAAAATGTTGAGTTAGGAAGCAAAAAGCCACAGTCTTCCCCCTTAAAAACAAATCTGAGGATCTGACTGTGGTTTTCCAGCCTTTGGGATCTGCAATACCCAAAGTACAAAAACTGAATATTTGTTGCCATTCAGCTCTAGGCATCGGTGGTGTTAACCACAGTAAATGCAATGAATACAGTCTCTTGGGTTGTTGTGTTTCATTACTTGGTGGTGCTATAGGAAAGACTTTGAGCTCTTTTGGAGAGTCAGGGGAGTAATGTGGTGAAACACGGAGCAAGGGATCCTCTTCTTTCTTCTCCCTCTCAGGTAAAACAATGAATTTGTTCAGAATGCCTAGTTGGGTTTCTAAACACAGGGTGATGTGGGTAATCAGATCAGTTGACCATGGTGTTTCCACCTTGCACCACTCAGATGATGGTGCGAAATGCAAGCTCTGACAGCACTGCACAAAGCTGCTGTGCTGGTGCTGCCGAAGTAAAAGAAAGCTGCATATTATTGCAAGATGATGTGCAATGCTATGGCCAGCAGCCTGCTGTATGGCTGTTTGTATGACACACACATGAAGGAAAAGTGAGCTGTCACTAAAAAAACAAAATTGTGTAAGTCATTGATGATCAAGCCATTGCATAGTGCTGCTGTAGATTATCCAAGCAACTTGCTGTAAAGAAAAATCCCTTGGCACTAAGAGCTGTATGCAACAGTCCAGATCCTCTTGAAAGAGCCACTGGGCAGATCCTTATTGCTGGCCTCCTCACAGCCATCCATCCATGTAGTCTGCAAGTGCTCCTAGTCATGGGCAGGCACCTGGGGCTGTGTAGGACCACAGGCACCTAAACATGCCGGGGGACAGTCTGGGGGCAGCCGAGAAGGGCTGGTTTGCACAGTGGGGCATGCTTGTGGCTGCCCTCCAACCACCCCTCACCTGCACTGTGACAGCACTCAGGTGTATCTGTAGCACTTGGTGTATGAACCAGGTCCGGGGACTGCAAGCGAGGGGTTCAACTTGAATACTCCCCCAGTGTTAAACACAGATTAATGGTGCAAAAACAGGGCTAAAGGACAGATTGTGAAGGTACGCAGGCACTTACAGAGCTATATAAGCAATGGTTCTGGTTTGGTGTTTTGGTTGGCTTCTTCCCTTTTCCTGTGACTTTCTTCAAGTGTGTTGAGTTGTAGGTTGGGTGCATTTAGAGGTTGTCTGAAAGGACCGTGTTTAGGACTAGGAATAAGCAGCTCACATTGCATAACCTTTCTGAACACCCTGTAGTGATAACTTCAAAACTAACACTGATTTTGTCTCTGGGCAGTATTTCATCAATCTCAAACTCTCTAAACAATTGTGTTATGAACTTAAATTAAGGAAAGCGAACACTACTTGTTATCTTGCTGCATTCTGAGCATTGAAGTTGCAAGGGCTGTAAGTCAGCCACTGCTTCTCTCTTGTCTGGGTTAACTTCAATTTCAAATAGTTAAGATTCTGGTTTAGCTCGGTCGCATCATGCCTATAGGCTGCTGCGCTTACCTGTGAGGCTGAATAACACTTTGTCCTGATAAGCTTGCCAACAGCTCCGCTGTGAAGTTTAAACTTTTCCAACACATTGTTACCAATTCCCTTGTATGAAAAGGTGACGTTCTGTAATCCAGCAAGGTAAATAATGCTGCCATAAGAATATATATTGTACGGCTAAGCACTCATCCAGCAATAATGCTAGAGCTTTGACAGAGGTGTATTTTCCTGAAGCAAAGAGCTGGTCACACAGTGACCGCTAGCCTAGCAAAAATAGTGCTCACTTCCTCTTGCAGCCCAGCTGCTTCCCCAAATGATTCTTCAGGTTAAAAAGAAAATACACCTGGCGCTTCCTCATGTGACTGCTCCTTTGAGCCTTCTTGTTTGAGGGGGACTGGGGTTTATTTTTGACGTTGCCCTGTCTGTTTTACCCATGGCTTATGTGGTTGTTTTACTGCACCTGTCAGGGATTTGATGTTTAATCACCGGTCCCCTCATGTGTGAGGGGACCACAATGGGTGCTCTGCTGCTGCTGCGATACCGCTGTGCTCGGTCTGCTGATGCAGCGAAGTGTTCTGCTTCAGGAGCAACGTATGAGAAACAGCCCTCTGAGTGACTGCAGGGGTAATTTGGAGATATCTCTGCAGAACAATTAAGTTAACGTAAGCCTTAATCAAACACCTCTCTGCAGACAGGCAGTGTTCCAGTTTCTGCACAAGTGACCCCCCAGGAGCTTCTTTTTTTATGAATGAAGGGGCTAGGTCCTTCCCCCATTGACCTCAAATGCAGCCCTGCTTTCTGCACAGCTGTACTGGGCAGTGGGGCAGAGAAGTTGTTGACGTGCAGTCGGGTATGGGCTGTAGAAATCACACTCCCTTTTTTTAGAATCTGAGTGGGATGTGTCTGAAGGAGAGAAACCAGGACTGTGGAAAACCCGAGCTTTCCTCACCAAAATGTACCACAGAATTGTGCTTCAGTAAGTGGATAAAGCATTTAACATCTCAAACTGCTCTTCTCCCTTGGTAAAACAACGTGCCTACTTCAACACTATGTCCCTCTAAATGGGACTGTTGCTTTGGCCCTAGCTCATTAGCTAGGTGAAACACCATTAATCGCCAAAATAGTCTCTGTACCTGCTGTAGCTGCTTCTGAGTTTCTCAATCTTTTCACAGCCAGTTTCTCACCCGACTCTCTTCATGTTCCTGTTCAAACTCAGTCAGTGATCATCTGCTCTATGGAAACAGGACTGGACTGGCTTGTTTAGCTTGTGAAATCTTTGTAAGCAAGAAAGTTTTTTTTTCTAGGACTTACTGTTTAGTGAAGTCTCAGTTGTTCCTTGTTTTGGTATAAACGTCTGTTTTTCTAGGTGGGCAATTTCAGTGTAACTTCAGCCTTTAGGCTTATAGAAGTTGATGTGGGGGAGGGAATAGCTGCCTCCCGGGGTTTATGTCCTTTGAAAAACTTTAATGCACTCAAATACATGAACTGTCCCTAGATGCTCTCATCTCAGTTAGCCGACAGATGTCACGCACGCTGCTCGGCAGTGTCACGGTGCTGCAGGTGTTGCAAGGCTCGGACAAGAACAGAGTGACGTGAGCTGCTTGTCATGAAATAGTTACCAGTTTATTGGGGAGGAAAAGAGGAAAGCTGATGAAGTCGAGGGACACGAGTGGCAGGCGGGTGAGGGCAGGGAGGGCGGGCCGCGGCGGCCGGCCGGGCAGAGCAAGCCCCGGCCCGGGCCCGGGGGACTGGCGGCCGCGCTCCCTCCCGGCGGGGCGGGGGCGGCTCAGCCCTCCCAGAAGCCGACGAAGAAGCTGCACAGCGAGTGCCACCGCTCGGCGCAGTAGG
>VYZW01032479.1:19175-45257 GCA_013401315.1 Balaeniceps rex | reverse complement strand
GCCCCGCCGCCCGCCGGCGGCCGGCAGCTCAGCCGCAGCTCGCTGGCCCCCGCCGCCGAGCGCAGTTCCCAACTGCAGCGGTGCTGCTCCGGCGTGGAGAACCGCCCCGCCTGCGCCGCCTCCTCTGCCCCCCGGCCCGCCCCGCCGGCGCCGGTCCCCAGGGCGGTCAGGGCCAGCAGCAGGGCCAGGGGCAGCCCCATCTCCATCTCCTCAGCGCCGCGGGAGCCTCCTCCGGTGCCTCAGCGACGGAGCGTCCTGGCACGGGGCCCGCCGGCCCGCCGCATCCTCCGCGCCCTGCGGAGACACGGACGCTGGCGGGCGGGTGCCCCCGCTGCTCCCACCCGCTGCCCGCCCCGGCGGCAGCATGGCCCCGGGCTGAGCCGGGTGAGGTTTGTTTCGGCAGAGGGGCGCAGAGCGAGCTTGTCCCTCCGGGGTCGTAACCCCCGGCGCGTTTAGCTTGTTCCCCCCCCGGCTCCGCTGACGGACCGCCGATGCCGGCGGCCCCCCGCCACCGCCCCAGCGGGGAAGCCGTAACCCCTCGGCAGCGTGAGCCGAGAGCCCGCACCCGCCGGCCGCAGCATCGAAGCAGCGAGCGGCCGCCGCTCGGCACCCAGACCCGGCGAACCGCTTCCCTAAAGCCCCGTCGCTTTCCCCCAACGCCTCCCGGTGTTTCCCGCTCTGTCCCGTGGGCACTCACTCGCGGCGCGCTGTGGGGTGGGTGGCGGTGCCCGGGGACAGGCGTACGCGGCGCTCCGCGGGCTCCGGCTGCCGCGCCGGGGCCGGGGCCGGGGGTTATCAATGGCCGGGGGCTGCCCCCGCCGACGCCCCTCCCCGGCCCGCCGCCCGCGGGGGGACAGCGCGGGGACACGCGGGCGGCTCTGTGCCCCCACGGCACCAACTTGCGGGAAGTTCCCCGACCGACCCCCCGCCACCACCACTCCCCTTTTGTTGGAGGAAACCGCACGGCGGTACCGCAAAACCATCCCGGGGCTGCGGCGCCCGTGGGAGCGGGGCCTGGGTGCCGAGACGGGCAGCAGCGGCTGTGCGGGAGCCTCCCTCCGGGGGGGGATTCCGGTGGACAGAAATCGAGTTATTGTCCTTCGTTGGTGGAGTTAGATCACAAAAAGGGAATCTCCTTTCGGAAGTACAATATCAGTGTGGGTTGTTCTGGGATGGATATGTTTTGTTAATGTGGAGGCAGGCTTCTATGTGTGTGGAGGGTGATTAAAAAAAAAAAAAAGTCCAAGGTTTGAAGAGAATGTAGACGTGATCTTTGTGTTACTGCACGGTTGGGGGTGGGAGATCAGACACCGTTTTTGGGGAATCTCTGGTCAGACGTTAGACTCTCAAAATCCACATGTGCTTACATTTCATGGGCGATGATGTACTTTGCACATCTGTTCCAAGCTATTTATCACTCTGACCCTCTTATGAAGATCGAAGACAGCAACCTCTCGAGTTCCCAGCAGCTTGCCACTGTCTCCGCAGTAGCGGATCAGCAGAAGAGCGTGTCCCTGCTCAGCACGCCAAGCCCAGCACTGCACGGCAGAGACACTCCTCGCCCAAGGCTCTTGCAGGGAAGGTCCAGGCTGTCCCCTGAGCTGCTACAAGCTTTTGGAAAGATTATTACTGAGCTCTATATACAGATACACTCACATTCCCCATGTGTATTTACACCCTGTATTTAAATTGATGTGGAGATACTATCCAGACCATCGTACTGTCGGTGTAATGCAATAGCTGAACTACGCCTATCTGAAAGCAGGCAGGGCTGCGGGTGCAATGGGGGCTGAGACCAGCCCTGGCTTTCGCCCCTCGGCGGCTCACGGGGCAGCGAGGGACACCTCACGGGGGACACCCAGGGTCAGCCACTGCCCTGGCTGGAGCACAGCAACAAAGTTGTTGGTAGAGCAAAGGTGAAGTGTAGCCTTCTTTGCACGACGAGACAAATGTTGCTGTAATGAAGACTGAGACAGTGATGTCTGCTCTAGGCTTTCTTCTTGTGTCATCCCTCCTTTACAGTGACTTCTTTAAAGATCCCCCATGCTTATAGTAGGGTAAAGAATCCCAAAGGAGTGCCTCAGTTGCACATGGATATCTGGGGGGTACTAGTACCCCTCTAATCTTTCCTCATGGAGCTGTTCTATTTTGGACAAATAATGTTCAGTGGGACTCAGTGGAGGAGAGAGGCTGATATTGACTCATTTATCTTTCCATGCAATAAGTCCTAAAAAGGAAAGACTTCTGCAGAGACTGAGAGAATGACTGCTGGAGAAGAGGTGGGATGCAGAGTCCTTTCTCCAATTTGGGGGATGGGGGAGCATTTTCAGGTAGATCTTCCATTTCTTAGCTGCATTGCATACTTGGAGCTCTCCCTAGGTGGTGGTTTGGGGTGGGGGAAAGCAGCAGGTTAGAGAGGGGCATGAGAAGGATATAAAATGGCTTAGGCAACAAACCACAGGAGAGGCTTTACAACCAAGAATCTCAAGTGGAAGCTGGTATCTCCTTCTGTCCTGGAGTTACATACATAACTATCTCTGAAGGACAAGGCTTAGCTGACTGTTAGCTGTGCATGGCTCCTTGCCCGGGTGCTGGATTGTGTAAATCCCTTTCATGGGTGCTGAGGACTTCCCATGGGCTGTAGAAGGAATCTTGGCATCTAACTTAGGGCTGTGGGTACCATGAGGCATCATAAAGAACTGCATTGTGACTTTCAAAACCCGCTGTGGCTCCAGTGAGCATAAGGCACATCATGTGCCTTAGCTTATTAGTCCATCAAATCTTGGAGTTGCTTTCAGATTAATTTCTGACCACCTGTAATTGCTATATATTATTACACTGAGATCCTTGTCCATTTTCCACATTCTTGCTATCATTTATGCAATGCGAAATGGAGTTGTCTAATATGTTTGAGATCACTTTTATGGCAGGTTATCCTAAGTGTATCAAGTTTGGAGGGAAATATTACTGTGTGTTTAATGAATGTTTTGCCATTATACTTTTTGGACAGTTTAGTTTAAATCTCATACAAGTTCTTACTGTTCAGGAACTAAGGAAAGACAATGAAACAGAATGAAAACTTGCCTAGCCTCCCCATATAGTAATTTTGTCCTCCTTAATCTTCTTTGCCATGTTCTCCTGGTACCTATATTTACACACACATTTTCCTCCATGATTGTGACTCATCTTTTGCAGTAAAGCAGATGTTAGTCTTTAATACTCATTGTTTCTATATTAATTTTCCTGCACATACTACAATTTTATCTCTTGGTTTTGATGGGGATATTGGGGGGGGGGGGTGAAAGATCATTCTTACATTACTAAAATCACTGTATCCTTTTTGTTCTGTGTTTGCAGTTAAAATAATCTAGTCAGGCTGTGTTGCTGGTGTAGCTGGACTTTCCCTACCGTCCCCCTCACCTTACAATATAACCTTTATAGTTCTAGAAGTCAGCTGGTTATGGAGTTTGCTTTGAAAACATGAGCAGTGTGTGCTGTGGCAGAGATACTTGCCTTGTATCTGCAGAGAGCCTGAAACAAATCTCTGAGGAGTTAATGGGCCTGTCCATCTAAGTAAATGAAATGTGTGCTTACTTTGTGACTCCTGCAAGGAGACTAAACTGGAAGGAATTACAAATGTACCATGTTAGATTGCAATTTGGACTCCAATCCAGATTCTAAGCCAAATTCAAAGTTAATGTGAACACTCACAGGAACATCTAAACCGTGGGATTCAGCTCAATGGAGAGAAGTGTAAGATACAGGTCTGAAACACCTGCGCAAATCCAAGATGATGGATGCTAAGTAACATGTCTGCAGAAATGCACATAAGGCTACAGTGAATCACAAGCTGAATGTGAGACCACATTTGTCATGCAACTGTGAAAAAGGCAGACACATAAATAAGGATATAACCTATAAGACACAAGAAGAAAGGCATGGGCTAAAGCCAGGCTTTCACTGGGGCATTGTATCCAGTTTTAAGCATTACTCTTCAAAAAAGATAAAGGTCAACTGGATTGAGTCTGCAGAAGAGCAATGAGAATATCACAGACCTAGAGAACCTGATTTATGATGAAACAATTTAAGCAATGGGCTTGTTAACCTAAAGAAGAAAAGAACCAAGGAGGCAAATATGGCAATAGTAAAAATTCAATCACTGCTTAAAGCCATCTCCTTCTTATGCGTCTTTCCATTTCAGAAGTTCAGACCATAGCTTTAATCACACTTTTTGTTGGCCAATGAATAAATTATCCTGTTAAAATTTAACTCTGAACCGAAAAACCTAGATTCTGTTTATAGGCCACTTCCCCCTCACTGAAGATATCGTATAGGAAACTGGGCTAGGGCTTTGACTTCAGGGTTTTGAGCTTTGAAAATTCAGTTGAGTTAATCATTTGGTTTTTATGAAAGCTCCAGTCACTGTGAAAAATAACGCTTATTTCTCTTATTCTAGCCCCTAGGATTGCAGCAACAATTGTTAATGATTGTAAGAATAGTTTTGCTTTACAAGTGGAAAGTAGCCATGGTCTTCAGCCCTGTCATTATAAGCTCCTTTTTAGAGAAGTGGGTAGTGTAAAGAACGTTGATGATTCATAAACCTAAATTGTTTTAAATATACAACATAAGCATAGCTGTGTTTAACCTACTTGTTTGAGCTATCAGTTTTCTGATTTCTTGTTACTGGCTCAAGAGAATAAAATCATATTTAATGTGGTAATAAGCATCATTTACAGGGAGATAGACTGACCTCAAGTACCTGGTTCTGCTCAGGGCAAGCCAAGCTCCGCATGGTATAAAAGACAAACTGGTGGCTGAAGAGCCATGCAGAGACAGATGTCTCCATTTGGTCATGAAGCAGAATAAAATATTACCTTACACCAGGCAGGTGCCCAACAGTTCCATTCATCTCTGCTGGGCACCTCAGAAGTTCAATCCCTAAAGGGTATCATGTATTTACCGGCTTTACTGGTAGAGGTGTCTGATGCTTCGTGTCCAGTTATGCTGGAGGATCTTCTGAATGCAGACAGCTGTAGGGTCCCTCACTCTGAGCTCGAGCACTGCAAGGCAAAGTTGTGAAGCATTTTTCATCATCTTTCCTCCTTCCATCACAAGCTGGGAAATAAGTGTGACTACTGAAAAGTTTTGTAAGATTATTTACAGGTTAATATATTATTAGCACCTTTGACATGCAGATAGCTGAAATTCTGGGGTCTGTGTCCTGTTTCCAATAGTATAGAAGGAACAAAGTGAAACAACAATTTCCTTGCTCAAATTTTTCTTTCTTTTTAAGTCTCTTCTAGACCCTACTTAAGCACTTCTCTTGGGTCAGACTGATGCCTTTGTCTGGGTTTTTGGTGTGTTTGTGTGTTGTTTTTTTCCTCCCTGCCAATAAAGTTCAAATGAAGTTCAACGCAACTTTTCATTCAAAAGATGGCTTTTTGCAAAATGGTAGAAAAGTTAAAGAAACTGCATAGTGTTGATCAGAGGTTAGCAGACTTACAAGTTAATTTCTTATGCTGCAGAATCTGTTCGAAATCATCCGTATGGCCATCCTTCAGTCAACAGATCATGCTGCTGCTGAATGCTCTCTTGGAAGCCAGGCCATTGCAGGGCACTTCAGAATCATCCCAGAATACGGTTTCTCCTCAACTCATTTGCTTTAACAAAAAATGTTCCACATATGTTTCCACCATCTTTTCCGTCTCGCATTCCCTGCAGGTTTTTTCACAAGCTGGTCTGAGTCTTTCACCTTGTGTTCTCAAATGCTGTGTTTTTCACACTGGAGTTCAGGAAATCTTAGTGATTTGAGGTTTTGGTAGTGGTTCTGCTTTGTTCCTCATACCATGTGTATATTCCTTTCTTGTTTTAACTTGTGTATTCTCAACTCAGATTGTTGCACTACTGATTAGAGATACATAACTACATGCTAATTTTTCTAGGCATGTAATTTTTCATATTTCAAATGCCACCTATTAAGTGTTTTCTTCTATAATCTACCTTCCACTGTGAGGATGCTTCTTTCTCAGTTGTGTAAAGGTTACCATGCTTATTCTTTACCTTCATAAGCAAACTTATGAAGTTTTTTCACTTCTGTGTCTCAAATGTTTGTGAAAGAGTCATTGTTGTCTCCTTTAGCAGAGAAGCCACATGACCACTATTTCCTACCTTCATTCTTCACTGTATAATTAATGGACTGACCTCGGCATTGACAATGCCCCTTGTTGAGCTTGGTATGGGAGCTGCTAAAAAACCCCTACCACTCCAGGCTTTTCTATCAGCTGATCAAAATTTTAAGTCTTATGAAAGGCTGAACTTCAGCTTTGCCTTTTCCATTCTTTAAGCTCGTTCAAAATAGATCAGCCTCTGGCCTCTAATAGTGAAGGAAACCACAGAAAGAATTGATTTCAGCTACTACTAAACAGAGGACTTCATTAGGATACCAAAAAACTGTTTCCTTTCATAGAACTTATGGCTGGTCATCCTACAGTCAATTTAAAGAAGCAGAAAATATATTCCTCATTGTTGTAGCAACACACATACAGACCTATATGTAATTAAAAAAAAACATGCAAGTACTGTAGAATGAAAATGAGTTGCCTTTTAAATTTATCTTGGGCACTTATTTTAGACACAGACAGAAGGGGTGGGGGGAACCCATTTAATCCGAACATTTCTAGAAAAGTGAAGTGTTAAAATTAACTCAACAAATGCATCTTGAGACTATTTCTTTGCCATCTTTCACAATGTGGTGGAGATGACCAACATGCTATGAAAGGCTTATTTCATCGTTTAAGTGAGAAGAGTAGCTAAAGAGTAGGGGGGGGGGAAGCTAAAATGATGCAGGAGATCAGCTCTTAAAATGTTGCCAGAGAATGCTTGTATCAGATGGTGTGAGAGAGCATTTTTATTCAAGCAGCAGCAGGCAGAGAGTGAGGATAGCAGACAGCTGGTAATGTAAAACCTGGTACTGCAGCATGAACTCCCCATTCGCCACATGTGGGAGCAAACGTGTTGTACAGATCACTGAGAAAAGTCAGAGGGGTGGGATTGCTTCTTATTTTTCTTCTTTTTGTGAAATGCGAGGAAATCTCACATTCTGAAAATGTAAGTTGTGAGGGTTTCATTAACAAAATGTAGTTGCGGAGCTTTTAAAAAAATTATAATTATTTGACAACAAAGTCATAAACAGAAGACAGTTGTTTAAAATAGATTAAATATCTTGTGGTTTGAGTAAAAAAAACAAACAAACAAAAACCCCAAACAAACAAACAAAAAAAACAGACTTCAAAGTTATATATTGAAATACAAGTTTAAAAAAAAAAAATCTCTAGAACAAAAGATCTGATCTACTAGGTTCCAGTTAAAATTCCAGCAAACCTAAATGGCAAATTTATAAAACATACAATAAATTGACCTGGTATGTTTAATTTTATTTCATAAAAAATAATAGAAATAATCTATTTTTTCTGAAGAAAAATGTAACACGGATAATGCTTTCTGTATATCATCACAGTAAAGTCACTCACCTGAAACTGGAGCAAGTTCAGACATTTAACTTGCCCAGACATTCAGTTTATTCAGAGCTTAATTCTATTACCAACTGCTCACAAACTGAAAGCTGGAGATTGGTTTTCATGGTGTGAGCTGATATGTAGGCTATTACAAGGAAGAGTAAATGTCAAAAGAGATAATTGTGCAAGATGTCATGTACCTAAAAGGTGGATATTCTTCTAAAAAAAACCCCATTTTTTAATGGGTTATGTTTATTTTTATATTGTGGTTTTATCTGAAGATCTGAGGTAGTGGGAGAACGCTGGTGTGTCAGACACTAGCAAATAATGAAGTTGGCCCTATAAATTAAAGTGATTTTTATGGGGCAGAAATACACAGGCTATACAAGCCCATGTATACTCTGACAACATCTGATTCATGTCTCTTGTATACAAAATTAAAACCAGCTCAATATTGTGGTTTTTTAAGTAGAACTATACTATGCATAAGTATCAAATAAAGAAACACACCATAACAAAGAAACATCAAGGAAAGGCACCTGATGAAAAGGAGAACTAGGAACCTAATATTAATAAAAGCAACTGAGCAGCATATTCTTGCTTGTGTGTGTTTGCCTTGACACTACACAGGCCACTGAGTTTCCAAAAGGGTGTTTTCTGGTTTGATACAAATGTGCACCCTGTTACCAGGCATTTGCTGCAGGCACAGTTTTTCGAGCAGTTCTGGCATTTTCTTTTGTGTGTTAGAAAATACGGTATTTTATTCTTGCGGTAGAAGACATGGAATAATCTGCCCATAAAAGCGAGCAATAGTAAACACTGCACTTGTACATTTTCACCCATGGGTTTTCTTGTTTTAGTTTGGTATTGCTAGCTCTTTGGTCTGGATCCCTAAAAGCCCAGGTGCACTGTAGCTTCTGTGAGTTCTGCTCGTAGTCCTAACATGTCTACGAAAGGCTTCTGGTACACATGGAGAACTTCACGTAGGCAGCTGTGGAAAGTTTGGAAGTGATAACAGAATTTATACCCAAAACATAATTTTCCCTTCCCAGCAGCATAGCTGCTGCCCTTCCCAAACAATATACTCACTTTCCCTGCTGCCTTGCTACTCTCAATACGTACCAAGCGATTAGCGGAGTAGGACAGAATTGGACAACTGATAAACTGAAGTTCCTTCTCTTATTTCTTAAGCATGATAAAAATCACTCTAAGAGGATTTTCCCCTCAATTTAGAAAGAAAAATGAATCTCAAACCTAGAAACCTTTTTTTATACCTCTGCTATTGCTTCAGAGTTGTGGAGAAACTATTTAATTCATCCCCTTTGCTCTGCAAGGAAGAAAATGGGTATGATTTTTGTGGTACATACAGCAAAACTGAAATGCAGGTAGAATGTGTTCCCATCCCTAAATCAGGAATGTCAAAAACCCAGGCATCCTGACAGCCAGCCAGACAAGCCTATCCCACTGGAGATGTGGGCTGGCTCTGGCTGTATTTTGGTGAGGTCCAAAGGAGAAAATCACATAAATGAAGTCCTGCCGTGACACTCCGCTGCTGTCCCTGTGGTGCAGCCCACCGTCCCCTCTGCTCTGTGGTGGACTACATTGCTGGGTGACCACCGAGCCTCCAAGCAGGACCTGGGACTTGTTAAGCCTGAAAAGGATCATTCTTTGGGATCTACATTTTAATCTTTTTAAAGACCTGATATTTCTGAAAGAAGTCTTCCCATTGTGGACTGAGTGCATCCAGAAGCAAGCTGCTTGTTGGAGACAGGAGACAAGAGGTGTACAGACTGTTAGTTCCATCGCTGGACAAAGCACCTTGTGCATGCGCTTTGCCCTTTTGTACATCCTCTCTACATCCAATACGGCCAGGTATGTGTCTTTTCTTCTGTTAGCAGATTATAGTTGCTTTCCCCTTTCTGTATCCTGGTCTCTCTGGGCCTAAAAGGCTCCATTAGAAATGGAAAATATTTTTTCCACACCCTGGCTTATTAGGAGAACATAGTGATGAGACCTTTATAATTACCAGGTCAGGTGGTAACAGAATCACAGCAAACACCACAGTATTAGGCAGGGAAGGAACTGCTCGTAGCGCATGGAGGTTGCATGCTAGTATGGTAGCAGGCAATATAGAGCAGTGGGATTGCATGCAGGCAGACTGAAATTTAGGAAAAATCTGTTTTGTGGGTACAAGATTGCATGATGTTAGATGCTCAGCCTAAAGGCTATCAAAATCACAATGACACTTTCTGCTCGGTACATCCAGTTCTTCCAGGTTAACCCCTTGGGGGTGCTGAAATTCTTTGTATTTGCCATTGTAACATGTATCAGCAGACTGAAGTTATAGAAGTCATTGCTCCTGAAGCAATATGCCATGAAGAGCGCTTTTCCTTTCTTACCACACATGATACCCTTGCCAAGAGTGAGGAATCTTCTGCCTCTCAAATCCTATAGCCTAAGCCAGAATATAATGGTAATGAGGAAAATTGTCTGTTTCACTGAAAACACGCTATAGCTGAGGCTAAGAGACAGTGATGAGCATCTCCTGAATGGAAATGTATGATTTTTCTAAGAAATACAGAAATATTAGTGTCAATACTCAGTGGTATTAAACTACGTGAAAATTTTCCCCTGTACTGCTGTTCTGCCTTCAAGGTTATTTCTTTTGTTATTGTACATAGATTTCCTTCATCTTCTGTCAGTGTGTTTCCCAGGAATGACTCTTTTGACTGGACTGCAGGGGAGCAGGCATGTTGTAGCAACACATAGGGAGAAAAACATATATTTGGAAGCATAAGACTTGAGGGATTGTTTGAACTCAGCCTGTGCCACCCCAAAATTACACATTTCACCTTTATGAAGTAAGGCATACTAAACAACAACTGAAGCTCAAGAAGACATTTACAATTCAAATTTTTTGCCTGTCCAGCTTGCTTGTGTCTGAAAGTTAGGCTTAAATTCACAAAGGGGATTATTCAGAAGTGAAATAAAATGTCATTTCTATTTAAAAAAAAAAGGTAATGCATATTCAGATAAGCAGCTACTGTGCATTATCTGGAAGCAAAAGTGCCGGTAGTAGTGAGTGCAGTGACCTGTACTTCAAATAAAATCAGTTTATTTGAATTGTCAAATATCAGCGCAGCACAAAAGGCATTGTGCTTTGTCTCTATTCCCTTGCCCCTGGACTAGCCCCAGATGTGCTAAGATGGTGCCTCTGAGGATCATCATAGCAACTTTTTACCCCACCTCAAGGAAATGGCTTCCACTACAAACATCTTTAAAGCTGCTTTATGCTCCTTCAGTAACATAAGCTGTCAGCAGTACAGTGAAAATCCAGCCCCTTTTTGAAAGAAGCCTGCAGTAAGCTGTTGTGTCCCCAAAACACCCTATTGTTCCCAGCAATAGTTGCTCTACATGTTATGCTTTCTTGTGCCTTGTATACGCACATTTTATGAAGTCATTTAGGCAGCTATCTTGAGAGCTAGCTATCTTAATACCTACTAAAATCTAGGTATTGGATTTAATATATAATATAAATTGAAATATAAACAATATAAAATTGAAATGCATCAGTGGTGCAGAACTTTTATTGCAGCTCCATCAATAAAAACTGCCTTTGCTTTCAAGAAGAGTCTTCCTATGAGTAAAATGCTGCTAGGCTGGATTAAAAAGTAGTCTAGGTGGCTGGACTGGACCTGTGGTGAATACCTGTGGTCAGTGCTGAAGTGTTAAGACAAAACTGGGGGCCTAACAATATGCAGCTGGAAATGAAAAGTGGGAAAGGAAACCAAAGCAGAAGTAGTCACTATTACCTTTTAAAAACTGTTTGAAAGGAGAACATCATGCTGAAGGAACATCTGCATAAACATAACAGCAAATGTGGCTTTTGTCGTTGATGCCACTTATCTAATGATTTGGTTTCTAAAGGATTCTCCTCTTCCAAGCTTCTTCACGGATGCTGTGAAGACGACCGCGGGACAGCACCGTCAGTCACACAGCAAAAGGAGGTGCAGTCATGGGCTCAGCACGTCGATTCCCTGCAACACGCTTAACTGAATGGCTGCCGCAGCAGGAATAGACAGTACCAGAAGTAACACAGCCACAGTGCCGCGTGAAAGGACACGAGCAGAGAGCCTCAAGGATGTCCCGTTCATGTGGAACAGCCACTGTCCCCAAGTGCCAGCGCCCTGGGAAAGGGACAGGCTTTTGAGAATATGGGCAAAGTCCTTCCTTTTTTTTGGAGGTCCACCTAGCAGAGCAGAGGATTTCTTTTGACCATTGCTGTGGGTGTGAAAGGCCTAATATGGGGAGTGACTGTAGCAGAGGGCTTTCTGGGTTATGATGGTGCAGATGTTTTCTTTTAAGCTCTTGAAGAGCTTTACACTGAAGGCTGGCAGCACACCAAGGAGGTATCGGTCTGGTGCTGCTGTAATTCATGGCTTGGAAGCACTGATACTACAGGATAAGCATGCTTAGAGTGGAAATTATGGTTATTAATTAACACTATAAATTAGATATTGTCACAATGTAGTTTGGCAGCACTAATATTGTTATAGTCCAAAACATAAGAGACAAACTGTCTAATTACTAGTTTGCTGTCTTGAAACTCAGCTCTGTTATATATTTCCCTCCCTCTGTTAACAAATGTGCACCAAGAACATTGGCCATGATGCTGCCTCTGATGACTATATTACTGATCTAGGCATTAGTAAACACTCTTAGGCTCTGTGTTATTTTATGCATTCATTTATTTAAACTACTTTGGAAAACTGATAGTTCTTATCACTTTGATGGCTAATATCTTTTTATTTCCTGAAATCTAAATGGTAAGGTTAGAGAGACTTTTCAGACTGACCATCAAACAAAAGAGCAAATCCAGCTCTGCATACATAGCAAAGATCATTACTTCTTTTCAGGTTTTTAGTGTGGTCTCTAACTGATTCAGCTTTGTTACCAACAGCAAAAACCACAACTAGTTTGCACCCTTCCCCATGTTGTCTGTTACTCTCCTGCATCACTGGCTGTTTTTCCCCCTTCAGCTAGTCAGAGTCTAGGGAGTTTTTCCCTCTCATCCTAAAGTAGGTGTCTTCACCTGGTCCAATAAATCACTCTAGACATGTTTGGCTGTTTGGCCTAGATCCTCATTGACTGTAATAGAAGCTCAGACAACTTGCTCACATGTAGTTAGTTACCTTTCATGCAAAAGTCATCACAGGATTTGAGCCCATGAAATGGTGTATATAAACTCCATTCAGCCAGTTCAGACTTGCACGTGAAAAGAGTAAAATGAAGTGATGTGTTCTCACTGCAGGTGGGTGCAAAAATGAATTTAATTAGTTAAAAATATATTAAAATCTTGAACTGTGGAAAACTCTATAAAATTATCTTTAAAGAAAAAGGGGAACCTAGCAACAGTTTCTGCAAATTTTACAAATGGAAATGTCTTCTCACTACCTAAACTAAAATATAACTGGCTCAAGATGAAATTCTGCTCCTCTGGTTGATGAAGATAAACCTACATTTTCCCTAGCATCTTCATTCATTTTATGCTATGCACATAAAGATCCTGCACACCTGTCCACGCTTCATTCATTGCTGTCAGTAGTGCCGCTGATCGGCGGCTTTCCTGTCATGCAGCTAGTTAACTTAGAAAAATGTGAAATGCAGGCATAAGCCCTGGGTTTTGTAAGATGTCTTGAATGATTAGACACAGGTAGGGACTGGGGAGGGATAACAAGCCCAGATCAGGATTACCGTATGTTTTTTTTTTCAAGCCAAATATGCCAGAAAAATTCATCACTTTGTTTAACATCTTTGTGCCTTTCTTTGGTGTAAATGCAAATTGGTTCTTAAGAGAACTAGAAATCTGAGGAGTAGCCCATGCCCCGTGTGTGCATCCTACTGTATGTCCCTCTGCAGTAGGAAAGGTGAGAGGATTCAGGAAAGTGAGTTAAATTACAACGAGATAAATAAAGTTAAGTTACGTGGTGGGAGTCTGTAACCATGGTGATGAAACCACTTAAGTACATTGGAGTCCAGGGGGACTGGACTGATAGTGCTTAACATCCAGAAAGCCACTTCAACCTCCCAGGTGAGGGAAAAAAACCAGTTTATGAAGAATAGAGGATTTTTCACAAAAGAATTTTTACTGAGAAATGCTCAACTGATTGAAACATACTTAATATGGTGTGCGTAGGTGCATCCTCTGAAATCCAAGAAACACAAGAGACATGATTTTGGCAAAAGCAAAACAACAGATGCTTCTGACAACCAAGTTGTATAACAGAATTCTCTTTTTGCTACCTAGGTCAGCTGTTTCTTATGAAATTAAAGTTTAAATGAAATGTTAAGGCATCAGCTTAGTATCAGAGGGATAAGAAAAAAATATATACGGTTGAGGTATGATCTTGTTTTCCTTTACGTTGATATTTCCACTGAATCCAGCATTTGTTAAAGTTTCACCTAACTATAAACTTGTGGATGAGGTTTTTGGTTTTTTTTGTTTTTTTTTTTTACCTTTATCATAGCAGCTATATGTAATAGTTCCTAAATCAGAACTATTTAATTAATTTTCCATTTGTACATATATTTGGATGGAGTTTCTAAGGACACAATATTATTTAGTCTGTATTCAACTCAGCAAAACAAATTACAACAATTTAGCAAGAAATAAAGGGAGGAGCGGGAAAGACTTATTTTGGAAAGAGATTATTTCCTCTGATGCCTTAGAAATAACTTTGCAATATATAAGGGCTAATATCCCTCTGCAATATCCGCGTGTCTGTGTGCATTTGTGAAGGAGAAAGAAGATGGGGAAGGTGGAAGATTTTCCCTGCAGGTTGGATACATGGATAGACTTCCGATCTGAGGGGAGGGAGAAACTGGGAGGAAATCTAGTCTTTTTAGGTTTTGCTTATTACGATTTTGCTAATGGGGAGTTTCTTTGAGAATGTATTTGTCTGTTATTATGCTTTGAATTACAGAATTGTCCCAAGGCTTTATGTTTTCTCATGCCAAGTGACACATGCTTTTTCAGTCCCTTCCCATTCCTGGAACTGATATGTGTCGAGGCAGTGCTGTAGCTGTAACAAGCTTCTTAAGTCAATGGTGATCTCTGAAAGTTTGTATGTAATGCAAAATAAAGCCCTACGTAAATAAGATGACAGGCAAACAGATAAGCAATAAACAACAGAACACAAAAATGTAAGCATAATGTCAAGGATGCATGTGTGTTGCAGTTAATCTTTTTAAAATATTGCTTAGGAAACAAGATGAAACTTTGCATCGACATGATGTTCAAGTACATCTTTGCTGTCCTACTGTTGCCTCCTGCTACAGAGGTGCTGCACGTGACTGGTGGCACTACATTTGTTTTTAGAAACAACACCCTGATGGCTGGTTACTGAAATGTCACCTGGCACCTCTGCCACACAGGGATGTGGGACCAGCCTTGTTCTTCCACCAGGAAGGAGTTCTTGTCCTTGCCCTGCTGTATCTCCAGCTCCAGACAGCCCTGCCTTGAGGTTTAAGCTTCCTTTTTCTCAAAAAACACTGGTTACTTTCTAGCCCAGTTGCCTAAGAAGGCATGCACACATGCATGCACCTGTCTGTCTCCATTTACCACCGTGCTTAACTTTTAAACCCAATGAACAATTTCAGAGAAATTTGACAGCAGGGAAAAGCTCTCAGCTGGATAAGCATCTCTACAGCCACCCAAGGAGGCTACAGAGGCATTGTCCCTATTTCTCATGTGCGATGTAATAGTGAGAAGGGCTGCTGTGGCAGCTCAGCTACATAAGCTTTTAATTGACCACAAGAAGTCTGTGTTCATTTCAGTTGTGCAATAAAGAAATAGGACCTGTAGCTGGTCGAGAACTTTGTAGTCTTGACAGAAGGAAAGGGAGTGGGAATTACTTGAACAGAGGAGGCATTTGGCATACGTCGTAAAGCCCTACCACTCGTACTTTGCTGAACTGGAACATGATTCAGATGTTTAGACATTGGCTAATAAGAGTGTTTAGATAAGGTAACTGTGAGGTTGGACTGTTTTGACACCAAGGCTATTTAAAAGCTACTTTTTAGATCACTAGGACGTTAATGGTATTGTAAATATGGAACTACTGCGCATGGGAGTGAACTGCTTTTAGTCAGTGAAATACCTTACATATACTGTGGTGAATCCATAAAGACGTATGTAGATGTGATGATCTGAGTTATAAGAAGTGTGTTTGAGGAATAGCCATAGATCTCCCTACAATAATACTTTCACCACTTGTGATTTATTTTGTCCTGCCAAGCCAAGAAACTTGTGACCCAGAAATGGATAACAAAGTGCTGTCGAGTTTTTGCTTTGGAAGGTGGGTTTTTGAGTGACTGCAATGGTGTAAATAGGAAATAATTTTGTCTCTTAATTTCTGCTGAAGTAAACCTTTGGCTCTTTGTAATAATTTCAACATATCTCATCAGACTTGAACCTAACAATGTTAATTGAATCTTGTGTAATATAACACAGCAGCTTGCCCCATCATGAGAAAAATGTCCATTAGAAATCACAGTTAATAACTAGAAAAAATTTTTGGGAAAATGTCTTGCTCATTTACTGTTCACAGAAATGTGTGGTCTGTAGTATGCTTAACATTCGGGAGCTTCCCAGTCTAGGAAAATAAAAGTACATACAGTATCTATATTTATGTGTTATTAAATCATCAACAGCAGCAGATGTAGCCTGAAGGGCTATGCAGTGTAGCTTTCATATGAAGTACCTTAAGTAATATGCCACTTAAAAATGAGCACAAACAGTTTATAATACACAATTTCTAAAATTTATGGCAGCCTTAAATATTACCCTGCACTTACTACAATGGACTTTACAGGTGTAAACTATAGTAATGTGTATCATTTGCACATCAGTAATGGCCATTATCAATTAGGTAGAAACAATTATTTCCAGTATCACTTACAAAGAGCAATTTTAAATCATCCCTTTAAAAAGCTTCAGTAAAGACCAGGTTTTTTTTTCTTCATGTAAATATCAATTTATTTTTAGGTACAATCTGACCTATTAATGAACCTTATTTAAACTATAGCCACAAGCACTGATACAAATAGCTTTTTCCATTCTTAACACAAATATAGTTTCATAAATCAAAGCTACCATGCATTTCTGATTATTCTTAAGAGAAAACGTTATTCAAATATATTCATTGCTTAATTTCTGCCACCCACGCTGTCATACACTAGTTTTCATCACTCTATATAGTGAGTCCAGACTAATTCCTGGGCGTGACAGCTCCCACACGCAGGGCAAACCTTGTGAGAAGGTAAATCTTTCCCTTCCATTAATTAACAGCTTTTATCACTCATAATGAGACTGCACACACACACACACAAAAAATCTCCTGTGCATAATAATTTCATGTGTGGCCTTGGCTGCCAGAAGACTGCCTGCCCACGAGAAGGAAGCCGTGTGTGGGCAAGAAGAGTTAACTCCCTGAGGGATGGAGCCAGCTGAAGCTCTTGCAACAGAAACAGACGTGTAGCAGGCAGCAAGGGAGTCACACTTCAGGATAGTATCTTATCAGGTGTGTCAGTATATCCCCAGGATGGGTTTTAGTGTGGAGGGGGTGAGAGGAGAAGTCTCTTACAGCTCTAAGATGTAATTTTGTTTTTTTTGGAGGAGATGGAAGATGCTGACACTCTTACAATACATGTTTCTGGTTTGCATAAGAAGGAAGAAATGTAGCAAGGAAAATCCTCTCACAAATTGATGGAGCCTTTAGCATCTGAATCCACATATGATCACGTAGAAAATAATCAAAGGGAATCAAAGCAAAAACCACAGATCTTGTATATCTTTTAAGGAAATACTAGGTTTATTTCAGGGTTGCTCTCCAGATGAGGCACTAGGCATGCCGACTGATAGTTGTTAAATGTTAAGAAAAATGGGTAATCACTAAGAAGGGAAATATACCAATGGGGGTCTCAAAGTTCTTACCTGTATGCTTTTTTGCCTTCAAGAAAATAGCTAAGGATCACTGCATGCAGAAAAAAAAAAATCAAACACCTTAAGCTCAGTGCTTAAGGAGTTGTGTTGTCATAGTGAAGCAGGACTAGAAAAGACCTCAAGAGATCATTACACTATGCCTCTGCCCCAAGACAGGACTAACAATGCCAATGTAATTTCTGACAGATGTTTAGCAATGTCATCTTAAAGACTTTTACTGAGAGAGATGTCATAACCTCCCTAGGCAATTTACTCCAGTGCTTAATTACCCTTATTCTTAGGAAGTTTTTTCCAAAGTCTTGCCTTGGTCTTTCTTACAGTTAAGCCCATTACCTCTTGTCCTGCCAGTCTTGGCCATAAAGAACAGATTACAGTCACACCCAACTGTCCATAGCAGACACATTCCTGAAAAGAGCAGGATAGCTAAAGCATTTTTTCCCATAAGGATTAATGTGATGGGGGGAAATGCATATAGGGACTTAAGAACTACACATGGTTTAAATTCACAGGGAGCAGGAGCAGGATCGCTGGGAGGCGAGTCTGGCTTTTCAGCACCTGGCTTTTCAGCATGGACTACTGTTCTGAAAGGTTATCAGCTGTGCCATCTATAAGACTGAATGTCCAAAAAAACTCTTGCAGTGTAAGCATTCTTGATGTCTCTTTCTGGATAGCTGCATCTTCATCATCTTCCTCAGATGAATCAAGGTCTATCAACTCAATCATAGGTGAAGGACAGAAAATTGGGGTAACGATGGTGGTTAGTGGAGCACAGTATTAAATGGTCAGCAGCAGAACTCCTAAGAGGTGGGCAGAGAAGCGTAGGACAGTGAGGCGCCACTGTATTCCCTTAATGTCTGCTGAACCCTTTTACACATGCAGGAATGATCATCAAGTTCCCCCAGTATTTTCTGTCCCACAAGCCATCTAACACTCATTTGCTCTGCCTTTTGCTGCTGTTCATGTCCACAAGTAGTGAAATGGGTTCGGAGAGATGACCTGGTCACTTTTTATTTTGTGGACCGGCTTGCTTTCTGGAAGGATTGGCTGCCTAACTAGTAGGAGAAAGAAGGATTGCAGCTGCCTCAGCTGATAGCAGCTTAAATCACACCGGAGTTGTAGTGTTAGTTCTCAAACACCATCCTGCTGTAACTTCAGCCTAATACAATACTACATTTTCTAACATTTGAGGACGAGGAAGATCCTAGATCAGTGTCATTAAGCCTGGATACCAAAGTTTGGCACCTGAAACTGTGTTTGGGGTCCTACATAAAAGGAACTTAATTTTCCAGGGTTTTGAGCAGTCTTTTGACTCAGCATAAGATAGTGATGTTTTAATAGAGCAATTTTTATTTAGGAGCCTAAACACAGATTCAGATGTGTAAATCCAGACAGGCAGCTTTGAAATAAACACAGAAGTAAAACCACACACAAACCTTTGAGACCAGAACTATGCACGTGTATGATGTGAAACCATGAGAGGGGGGAAAAAATGGGTTTTAGCAATGAAGCTAAATTTAAGATTAATGTAAGATTATATTATAGAGTCTCAAACTATGAGTTGTTTTTATTTTGATCTAACTATCTCACTATTCTTAATAAATATCACAAGTTTGATTGAAGCGTGGGGGTGAACAAATACATGGGAACTGTTTACTGGCTGTGAAAGAGTAAGGGGTGAAGGTGGCCATGGGAAGAGGTTAGTATGTGGCTGCTATATGCTTTTGGGGTGGACTTCATACACCTGTCACCCCTCTGGGCTAAGAGCAGCAGGTCCCCATCCCTCTGGGATGGGACTTTGTTTGCTGGGGTATCTCATGTGCAGGTAGAGTTAACTGTCCCTGGGGGATGGCTGCGTGTGTGAGAAACACACAATCACTTATCCCTCTGGAACAGGGTGATGGGGTCTCTCACACTGACCAAGCCTTGTACAGGGGGGAATAGTTTCCAGGGGTAGCTCTGCGTCGCAATCAAATTGCAAAATGGCTGGCACCTGATGATTCTTGGGGCTGCTGCCAGGGACAGCCTGTGTCTGAGATGTCACAGGCCTCTTCTCCATAGACATCTCCTCACTGCTGTCCTCGCCCTGAAGGCTTATGGCATGGGGTACAGGCTGCACCCAGGCAGTGATGGCAGCGGGGGGTACTGACAACGAGGCAGCTCCTTCCTTCTGGCAGGTGGTGTCATGGTGATAGGAAACCAGCTCATTGCTGAAGTTGACCCTCTCCACCGTGGATCTGGGTGTGCTACAGCAGAAGCACTGGCAGCCCAGCAGGTTGCTGAAAGCTCGCCTGAAGTCTGCGTTGAAAGCATAGATCACTGGATTGACTGAGGAGTTGGCCCAGCCAAACCACACAAAGATGTTGAAGGTGGTTTGGCCAACGCAGGGTGAGTGCCCTTCATGGTCACTCTCCAGCTTGGGCTGGCAGAAAGGCAGCAGACAGTTGAGCAGGAAGAAGGGCAGCCAGCAGCAAACGAAGACTCCCATTATGATAGAGAGGGTCTGCAGCACCTTGGTCTCCTTGCGCAGGGAACTCTGCAAAGAGGAGCCGGGCTCCTTGCCATGTGCTGGCCACTGCCCCCCTGCTCGCTCGAGGGTGGAGATGCGGCAGATCTGGGCCTGAGCAATTCGGTAGATCCTGGTATAGGTGATGATCATGATGGCCACGGGGATGTAGAAGCTGACAAGGGAGGAGGTGACGGCATAAGTACGGTTCAGGCTGACATCACAGCGGGGCGTCCCAGGCAGCCAGGAGCCTGGATATCTCACGTCCTTGGCTTTATGCCAGTGTAGCTGCACTGGGACAAAGGAGATGAGGATGGAGAGGGCCCAGGCCACGGCTATCATGGCGCAGGCAAGGCGCCGCGTCATCCTGCACTTATAGCGAAAGGGGCTGGCAATGGCCCAGTACCGGTCCAGGCTGATGATGCAGAGGTGGAGGATGGAGGCGGTGGAGCACATGATGTCGAAGGCCACCCAGGTGTCACAAAAGCGGCTGCCAAAGAGCCAGGAGCCGCCAGCCACCTCAGTGACCGCCTTCCAGGGCATCACCAGGAGGGCCACGCAGAGGTCCGAGACGGCCAGAGACAGCACGAACCAGTTGGTGACCTTGGCACGCAGGTGGCGGAAGCACAGGATGGCCAGGCACACCAGTGCGTTGCCCACCAGTGTGCTCAGCACCAGGGCACCCAGCAGGCACCCGGTGAGGGCCCGCAGTGCCCGCGGGCCGCCCCCCGCGGCCGCGTCCCCCATTGGGGCCGCTCCCCCNGGGCCGCCTCGGGGCTACTCACCGCGCTGGCTGCTTGCGGCCGCTCGCCCTTCGCCTGGCCGCGGCTCCGTCCGAGGAAGCGACCGTCCCGCTGCGGCGCGGGAGCGGACCGGGCGGCGGCGGCTCCTCGGCGGACGAGCCGCGTCGTGCTGTGGGAGATCGGCGGGTTTCTGCCCGGAGCCCTGGGCTGGACGAGCAGCAACTCCCCGCGGCCCTCGTGTGCCGCAGGCCGGCGGGCTGCAGCTCCCCGTGCAGGTGGAGGGAGCGGAGGGGCAGCCCACCCCCAGACGGAGCTGGCGGCCAGGTGGGGAATGGCGTGGGAAGCCCCCAGGGTGAAGCGGCCTTCGTAACTGCGCGGAGGGAGCTTTCCCCGCTGCAGCGCCCTGGGAAGAGTCCTTTCTCAGGCTTCAGTTTGTGCTTGCGTAAGTGTCAGGGACAGGATCTGGCGCTTTCCAAGTATCTCCTTCTTCTGGAGACCGCAATCAAATTTCAGGTTTCTTAAAGAGCAGGATAGCACTTCGCGTCTGTTTACATTGAGAATGCTCTCAAATCTGGGTGTTAGAAGCTGTGTTTTCACCGAAACAGTGCTTTGCTATTTATTTGTTTTTGTTTTGAATTAAGAGCCTATGTAAAGAAACCAAAAGCACAGAAACCTAAGACATCTCTGGTTTGGATTTGTTGCATTTTGGCAGAAGGTTGTTCATGCATTTCCTCAGACGCAAGCACCCAAAACCTGCCTCTCTGTTTTTCAGCCAAAGGTTTTTTCTGATGTATTTCGACAGTCTTCTGTTTGTTGTTATAATAATATACACGTTGTCATATAAATGTCTTGCATATATTTACAGCCTACTTTCAATAAAGTATCCTAATGCAAATAGGGTGTAATCCTTTATTTTGGAAGAATTTATACAGTGATCCTGTCATGAGAAAAAAGAGACTGGGGTGTGAATAGAAAATATCAAGTCATGTAATTAATGAACATGGCAAACAGATTTTTATTTTTAGATGAGGTACTTCATATTTTCTTTTTGCCTCCTAATTAAAACTACTTCATCCACTAATGCCAATGCAAATAATTTTCAAGCCAGTAAGTATCTGATTTCCATTGTAGTGTTATGATATTCTTGGTAATTAGAACAGAGACTGGAAATTTTTTAAACAAATTTTGAACAGCAAAGCAAGCAGCTTAGCCTGTAAAGATCAGCATATTGAAGATAAACTAGCTGGATTGTACCAGTTCATAACAGATTGTTAACATTTGGTCATGCTTTTTAAGATCCTAGTTGCTTTGTGCCTTGGAGACCACAGTCTTCATAATGCAGCCCACTGTGTTATTCCTGCTGTGACACTGAAAATTGGAATATGTTTCTTGTTAACGTGTTTGTCTATAAGACTAACTCATAATTCAAACAATTTATCTAGAATCTTCTCTGATAAAATATATACTTTGTTAAAACAGTAGTAGCTGTCAAAATAACACAGGCTGTAAGGTAAGTGCCAACTCCGCACCTTGTCTTATTTGGAACCGTCTGTACTTCCACGTACACGGATTTTGCCAACATCTGCAAACCACAGTAGGTCTCTGATTTTCATTCCAATACTAAGGGCTAAGTCTTAGTTTGTAAGAATAATCTACACATTTGCTAATTTGACTCAATACATTTACTCTTATTTAACAATCAATAAAATGGCCCTGAGGAACAGGATATATTTGTGAAGAATTGTAAATGGGACAGTAGATGGAATTAAGGCAATATAGCACTGAAAAGGAAAGAGCAATGCTTTTGCATATTCAGCAGATAGTAGTGCTACAAGGCTCTGTAGCAGAAGGCATTATCCTTATAAAAACAACTGTTTGCAGTGTCTCTGTGTATCTCCAGTTCCCAGGATCTCATTATGCTCTACAAATACCTCTAGCTCCTTTCTCGCATGCATTATAAAGGGAAGTGTATGCAATCATTCTGGTTTGTGTGCATATGTTTTTATGCGAGTGCCCTACCTCAAAATTTTTAGGCTGTTAGCTGAAGTCAAATCTGACTGAGAGGTAGATGTCTCGAAAAATTTATTTACTACAGTTGTAATTAAAGCAGGCATCTGGGTAGAAGTCAGAACTCCTACCAATATCCTCACTGATGGGAAGGTTGCAGTGTGGACTCAACCCTTATTAAACACAAGAGAATCCACACAGAGGGAGACATTATGAATGCTCTTATCCCAAAGAAAACATCAACAGACACATTCATCTTCTTAGATACCAGAAGATCCAAGCACAAGATGCAAATGCTTAAGAAACTATACAGTGACTCAGTGGCAAAGACAGGAATAGAAACAGTGCCCTGCTCTTATTCCTATATTGGGCACAGCGGAGTGAAGTGTAAGCTTATCGGAGAGGGAGGAAAGAGAGACACGGGGGAAAACACAACACTGTGTGAAAATCAGTGTGTGCAGTGAGTTGAAAATGCTGTAAACTTTGATTTTAAGGCCTGTAGCTATTTCTTGAATTAATCTTACTCAGGATAGAATAGGAAGGGTCTGAGCAAGATAATGTAAAAAAATACTGATGGACTGGATAAAACGGTCTCTTGTGACTCCAGAAAATTTGCAAGCTCATTCCATCTGTGGAAAAATAAACTTACCCAGAGAATATACATAAAACATATTGCAATGTATATAATGTCTCTATATTGTACGTTTTTTAAATGCAGTCACTGTATTCAAAATCTCTCTCCCTCCAAGAAGAGAAAGAAGGAAACCTGGTCAGACAGACCTAGATAAGAAACCAAAATCAGTTTCCTTCTCCCTCCCCTTTCCTTCTCCTTCTCTTACTTCTCCCTTGTAAAACTATCTCATCCCAGACTCAGTGCTCACATATTTATAGCACGTATTGCGATTAAGAGGACGTCTGATTCAGAACTTTAAGCCCTTCATGGTTTACTATGATTGCATTTGGAGGTCATGCCTCTGTCTAGGTCCCTGATGTGCTAGCTGGCTGGACAACTGAAGCAGGTTAAAACTCAATGCTCAACAAGACATGATATTTCAACCCAAGCCTCAAGGTGCCTCCTGGAAGGGCACCGCCGTTCTCATGTCCTGTCCTGTCATGCTGCAGTCTGCTGGGGAGAACGAGCCTCCAGCAGGTCAATGCCAAGTCTCACTGACGTTACGTGGTCTCATAAAGACAGCAACTGCAGATTTCAGCCACGTTTATCCAGTGCCAGTCATTACTGCTTTGTCAAACAAATGTAATGCCAATGGTGGCTAATTAAATAGTTCATTTAATTTTGAGATCTTGTCCAAATGGGGGAGCATTATTATAACCAACCTCATGAAGTAGTATCATTTAATGGAATGGGATCACAGTGTGTAAAGATGCATTGAGGTATGGTAAAATGATGCTCTGAATAAGTTGTCTTCCTTGCAGTCTGAAAAAACATTGATAGTATGTGAATCAGACTAAACTGATTTTGTTTAAGATTTAAACTGGTTTTGTGATTACCTTTACATCTACTTTTAGGGACTGATTTTAAATGTCTTGAAAGAAAATGTCATTGAAAGCAATAACATTACATCTGAAACCAATATGATCATCTGTCTATTCATCTCATCATTATTCTCTCTGATTCTGCCCAATTTTGTACATGTATGTGTGTGCGTGCACTTATAATCTTGGCTTTATATATTACATTCGTGCTTTCAATGCCAAGTGAGTTTTGTGAACTTGATCATATACTGAGACTGCTAATCTATTTGTATAGTGAATCCAGCATTTACTGTTGAAAATAAATGACCTTTTTATTACAGAGATATGGATTAGCTATGTGATAGATCTGGAAGTCACTGAATAATTCATTGTTTCAGAAACTGTCTAGACAAGTTAAAGAAAGAATAACTAAATCAACAGCTAAGTATCAAAAGCATGTTTAGTCTGTTCAGGCTTAACAAATAATTTGAATGTGTGATGTCCAATACAGAGTCCACTGTAGCTCTCTTCACATCATTTGACGTTAATATGGTTCTTAAAGTGATTTCACGATGAGTTGTTTAGTAAAATCAGCTCTTGAGTTTGGAATACCTTTAAAGTTAAGTAAGGAAGAATAAAAGTGATGCAATACCTAACTAAATTACTTTTCTGGGGAAAGTGCCTGGCTTCTCTCCCAGATATAAAGGCCAGAGATGTCAAATTCACTTTTTGGAAAGGCCCTCCAAGCATCGCTATATGATAACTTATGAATACCAGTCTGTGGGGATGCCGTGATACTTTCATATGATCTAATTTGGAAGACAGCCCCTATTCGCAATTGGGATTTCCTGTGTCAGGGTGCTAGGAGAACGATTACTACAGGTAAATGGCTTTTCCACAACACTTGCTGTTATCACAACGCAATGGGTACTCAGCAGTAAAGATGCTACCTCTTGTGTGTTTGGACCACTAAGCGGCTAAACAGATTTCCTTGAGAGATAAAGGGAAGTTTCTTAATTTTTTTAGCAATCTTTCATGAAGGATAATACTTAAGGAATTTTAAATGTCAAAGAATAATTGCCATCAATTCTCCCTTGTTGCTATTTTGATTAAATCAAGAGAGTATTTTATACCAGCTCAGCAAGATATGATGTCTCTGCAGAAATTTTGGCGATCAGATCCTTTCCTACCACAATGAATAAGGTGTTTTATTGTCGTGTGGTTGACAATTTGACTGGATGCAGGGTCTCTGCATTATCTGTGTGTCTGTTTTATGTAATCTAAACAGAGTGGTGGTATGTTCTTCTACTGACTGGATCGTTCAGGCTTTGCCTAAATTGAGCTGTAGGCGTGTATTGCAGCATGGTCCAACATCCTCATCCAGACCGGGAACTTCATTAGAGCATGTCCTGGCTCCCTTCCTGCTGTTGTACCTGAGTTTCCTTCCCATGGATGCCAGTGTGCCCAGGGATTGACTGGGTTAGCACACGCTGGAGTCTCTCGCTGTGGCTGGGTCAGGACATATCTAGGAAGTATACACAAGAATATCTGGACCTAGAAGTTTGGATATTTTTAGAGTTTTAGAGTGTAGAGATTGTGGGCGTTAGTTAGGGGCCCGACAGTGGCTTCTAGCAGATATCAAGGCATTTGGTTGAGAGTCTACTGAGCTATCCTTTTCAATCCAATGTCTTGAGTAAACCCCTCTCGTTGGGAATGCCTGGAGATGGCACTGTAGAGTTATAATGTAAATACAGGTGCACTATTTTGACCCTCCAGGTCTCACACAAACGCTGCATATTTTTGCTCACAGCCTAACCACTTACTCTGTAAGTGTTTTCA
>VYZW01032477.1:5311-17813 GCA_013401315.1 Balaeniceps rex | reverse complement strand
GGCTTTGCAGCCACCCCTCTGCCAGAAGAACAGCTAAGAAATAAGACTGTTAAGATATAAGAAAAAGGCCGTTTCCAAAGAAAGCTGCAAGAACATTCAACTCAGTATTAAGACAAGGAATAGAATGAATACTTGAATAGAAATCCTCCTGGAATTCTGCCCTGCCATGTAAGTTACAACTGAAAAAACTTACAAATAATATCTTAAATAAAAACTGATTTGCTTATTAATTGAAAAACTTTAAAAAATTGTTTACTAATAACATACTATTTTATCAAAAGCAGCTAGAATTAGTAGATTTATAGTTTACATTTCACTTTATACTGTCAGACACGAGCTAAGCCTTTGTTATCTTAGTTATACAGATGTTTATCTTAAAGAAAACAAAAAGGGATGCTGATATTCAGTGAGTTTAAGCAGCATACTTGGGAAAACAGTCACTAGCAAAGATTACAGTAGACTTGCAAATAGAGTCTTCTTGATATCTGCTTAAATCACTAAACCTCAAAGCTTCTCTAAAATTCAGTTCTAGAATTTTTCTTCTTACACGTGACTAGATAATTTTCTCCTATTCAACGATAATGTTATAGAGCTTTACTAATTCACACTTTGCATCCTGGATGATTCTTAAATTGGATCCACAAACATGAAGCAAGGGAATCTAATCTTCCTTTTCAGCAAATTATGATGACAAAATTTTTGTCTAAGATACCACATTACCAACATACTAGAGTATTCAGCATATTATGAAACATCTTAAAACCAAAAATCAATACATCAAAATATGAACTTTTGATCCAGTACCTTCTGTTCATTATTTGAGATCAGTTTTAACATAAGATCAGTTCATTAGTTTGATCTTTCAAAAACTGAATTCTACTGCCAAGGAACAAATGGAAATTCGCAATATTCTGCAATAGAACACAACATTTCTACAAGAAAAAAAAATAGCACAACACATTACAATATCTATTCTTAGATTTAAAAGTTTAAAGCTTTGAGGCCATAAGATAGCTATTCAAAAGTTAAATATTTTCATTTTCTTTTTGTAGAGACAGTACCCAATTTACAACAAAGAAACGTATGCTGTCTAATAAAAGTTGTTTTATCCAAGGAACACTGCAAAGGCATTCAAACTAAGTCAATGTTCTCAACAATTTTAATTCTTCAAGAAAACATATTTGTCATAAAAATAAGCTGTAGCCAAGAGTGTTGTTCAACCTGCAACCTCTCTCAGATTTAAAATCAGATAAATTATATAGCCCTATATTCCTCCAACTAACCAAACTGTCCTAAAACCGTAGCATTCCTTTAAGATGAATAGCAGGCAACATTTTATTTTACAAAGTGATGAACTTTGCCTTATACTTCAGCCACTACAAGTCAAAACCACAAGTTATTAGAACAAAAGAAAGTAATCTAGCCAAAATCTTACCTTGGGTTTTTCTACTTCTTTGTCCTTTCTCTCTGACTTTGGGGTTTTGTGGGCAATAAGGGTTTGGATTTCCTTCCAGTCATTGTCAAGCTTTTCTGTGAGTTCTAATGCACTTTCTCTCCGAGTCTGCCTCTCTTGCTAGAAAAAAAACAGAACAAAACCAAATGTAGCAGTTATGTTCAGATGAACATGACATAGCATTTACAATGTAAAACCAAATGCTGTCTTTAGCAGACGAATAACTTTAAATATTTAACGTTTTAAAGGGGTAAACATTCTTTGTGGAAGAAGCAGTACAGAGTTACACTGAATGGCACAAGGGTTGCATACAGAAAACAAGTTAGGAATCAACAGAAGGGGAGATTTGGGGATACAAAAGAATGGCAGATATTCAATGCACATCCTAAAATGCCTACAAAGTCAGATGGCCTTTATTCAAGGAGCTTGGACTCTTCTCCTAGACAGCTATCTCCTGTTTTCTATGTCACCACTATTTTATTCTGCAAAGACAGAAACTGTGACAGCTTCTTAATCATGCTCATTTATACTTTAGGGCTAAAAACTCACCTTTTCTTGTTTAGATTTGGCTATCATCTCTTCTATGAGTTCCTTCCTAGATTTAGGTTTTTCGTCCTCTTCATCTTGCTGCCCACTTGACACTTTTTTACGAAGGAGGCCTCCACCCCCTCCAAAGTGAGCAGCAGTTAATTCAGCTAGAAAAAAACCAGTAGATTGTGAATGCTTTTCAAATGCATACATGAGTGCTTCTGCTGCTGGGACAGTTATCTCCCTATTCTTTGAGAATGGGAGCAATTAGAACTATCGAATCAAACATGTACTATTCCCATCCCTATGGGAATGGCCATACCAAAAGAGATTGATGCTAGACACATAATTTATGCTGACAAACATTTTGTACGAGGTAGGAACATGTTTTTTTAATATTTTAACTAGTATTTAGGTGCAGAGGTGCAAGAAAGCAGCCAGAAAACTCACACTTCAGATTCTGCCCAAAGGGCTCAAAATACAGGTACCTATGTATGCTGGAAGGCCCACAGATTAAATAAGCTTGCCAGGTAGGTGCTTCCAACTTAACATCTGCTAAAATCCAGAGAGCTGTTCTGTGTGTGGTTAAGAAGTCATCAAATCTGGCTTAAACGTCCCAACCAATTACATAATATTCTTTCTCATTGAAAGATAATACTGAACAAATGATGTACATGTACCAACAATAAAACCAGCAGTGGGACACTAGCTGACATGTCTTACCTGACAGTGTTCCTCTTTCTTCTGTGTCACTGTCACTATCAATAACATCATTTAGTTTTTCAATTTCTGCCAAAGATTGGCCATAATGAGTCAATTCCTCATCTTCATTAAGATTATAGATATTCTTCTTTCCATAATTTTGCTAAGAATAGTAAAACAAACCAATTAAATAACAAAAGATTTTTAGTTCCCAGGCCACAAATTGATAAAGCCTGTATTTTTAATGCTAGTTGAGGAGATTCTTATTCCAGTGTTCTGCTGGAACAGAACACTGGAATACGAGCGCTACCAGACCAATATTTTTATTCAAATACATTAAATCTTAAGTGAGGGAGTATGATGTTTCTCTTATTCTTATACTAATGTAGAAATGGAGTAACTCAGAAAACCTAAGGAAGCTTAAGTTTTATCTATATGTCAGTAACGTAATTACTACATTTCAGGCCTAATGAAACAGACTATAACCTATACAAATTATCAGTAGAATATGGTATTACACTACTCAATTCTGGAGACTGAGTATGATGAGGCAGAAAAAACAGTACTGCACATACAATTCACATTACAGAATGACAGCAAGTTAAGAGTTCTTCTAGTCAGAAATGGCTGCTGTTCAACAGCTGTACTGGAATCTCAAAGTGTACTTGATGGTGGTTGCCTTTTCCTAATTCAATTCCCAAATCACAGTAGTCAAAGCAGTCAAAGAAAACCAATCAATCAATGAATGTGCTTAAAACCAGCTTTCTTGCTTATCAGTGCTCAAAAGTACTCAAAGAAATTTCTGCTTCAAAAAGTTGTCTTGCAAAACCAGAAAATTTTCATGAAAAATTTTGGATTCCCATAAAAAAACGCTTTTTCATAGAAGTTCCAAACATATAAAATCAAAAAGAAAGCATTACCCTGAGAAATCCTCTGTTAAGTGGGGACACTCCCAACCTAAAGAGTCAAGTGTTTCTTGTGGTTTTTTTTTGTTTGTTTGTTTGTTTGTTTTTTAAATGCCTATACTTTACCTGTCTTTCCAAAGCAAATCGTCTGATCATCTTTTCCTCTGGACTTATTTTGGTGTTATATTCACCAAAACGTTTATCTTTAAACACATTTGTCTTTTCCCTTTCTTTATATTCTTTCAGTAATGTTTGGGTACGCTAGAAGGAAAAAAAAAAAAAGGAGATAAAATTAAAAAACAGGGCAACTACTTTCAAAGCCAAGGCTAAAAAGGCTCCATGGTATCCTGGAAACATAATCTAATTTATCAGAATGGAATGAAAGAGAAGGGAAAATTAATGAGAAAAGAGATGGGAAGCTCATAGTATATATTCAGAGTCATTAAGTTCTCTTACAAGCTGCCCATACGAAGATAAAATATGGTACACTGTATGTCACCTTTATTTTATCACATATAAAAACTCTGCATTGCCACTGAAGAATTCTGATTTGTCTGAAGCTTAGTATACAAGAATAACATATTAAAGACAGCAAAAAAGCCCCAGTGTCAGCTGAACTCTTTTGGTCTTGTCATCTAAGACATCTAAGCAGTAAAAGGAAGTTTAGCAGACCTATATGAGGTAGTATGTGCCGTACTTATGGTACAGGTAAGGCAACAGGTTTATTCAATGCCAGTGATCTAATTCGTGACAAGCATTTGATTTACCTTACTATTAAATAAAACCCAGAGACCTTAAAATGTGATATTAAACATTCATAAAGTTTTCTAAAATCTGGAAAAATAGTAATGAAGACTGAAAGCTAATTTATAATTTCATGCTGAAGATATTATATAGTTTCTAAAGGAAGAAAATGCTGGCCGTGTTTAGACTGAAAACACGTTAACTGAATCTTACGGAAAGGTACTGTTGCTATTCATATTACCATGAACTCACAAACCGCTGCACTGAAGGAAAAGGCTGAGTTTCCTACAACAGGCCTCTGCAGCCTCACTGAGCATTCACAACTTTCAGATGCCACTGTAACTGACACCAGAACTCAGGTTTCATCTACTCCTGTGCCAGTTCTACGTTGTATTTATTTCTTGCACAGAATATATAAATTATCACACAGCTTGAACACTGTTCATTAACTTTAATACCTTGGATACGGAAAACCACTTTTGTTTATCAATTATTTGATGTCCTCTCTCATCGATAACAAATTACTTAATGCATCACCTCTCACAATGCATGCAAAGTGATAAACTATCCATTACCTTTTGCTGCACTATTTTAAAAAAGAACTTCTCTTTTCAGTAAGTGCTTTAAATTTTGTTTGACAACAGATTGTACGTAACATGTCAGAGAGAATCTCAGGGCAAACTTTCAAATTATGCTTTTTTCAGCTTTAACAGAATCTACAGAGGCTTTAACTTCTTTTCTGGTTTGTTTGAAGGGACAGATCATAAAAAATTCACTCAAGGATAGGGTAGGTTGCTGGAATCCCAGATGCTAGTATGACATAATGTTCTCCCTTATGCATTAGAGATTTTGGTCAGGTAGCTAGTGATGTCAGTAGGGAAAGAAAAAGAGGCAATTAAGGATGGGAGATAGAAAATTTACTCTTCTTAAGTTGTATGGTCATTCTTATGAGAGCAGTGAGGACAAATCATTATTCTGCATCCCAACGTACTTCTACAACACAACTATTTAACCAGTGCGCAAAAGTCATCTGCATGTTTTCCAAATCAATAGTAGTTTCTTTGTGTCTACACACTTCTCACTGCATTCAGACCTTAGTGCCCTTTCAAGCTTTCACTATTACAGCAATGTTGCACCATTATCAAAAAGCTTAACATCCTGCAGCAACCAAAACTGACCAACATAATGTATACTGACAACCACCTGCACTCTGGTCCAGTATTTGCTTGCTGACAACATGTGCCGCTGTATTCCGGACCTGGGTAATTTGAAAAGAGAATCATTCCCACATATGCAATAAGGGAGACTTGCACTACTGAACCCTGTGGACTGCACTAGAGGGAGACATTTTCAGCAGGCTCTCCATCACCATCTGAGCAATGTGAGGTGACCAGCCACTCCTGTGCACAACGGAGGTAGTCTCTTATCTCACCTGAGATGGCTCCAGGTTTATCACCTCTCCACCACAGCTACATCTACAGATGCCATCCTTCCTCCCAACTTTTGACATCCTCTTACCTTCTTGATGGACTTGGACCGTGAGACACCAGGCAGCCCCACATCATTCTTAGTCTTCCTCCCCAAGATGTTAAACTTCTGCCTGTTGACCTTCACCTCAAATGGGTTGCTCTTGACCATGGCCATAGATGACTTCACGGAGCCCTTGGCTGCAGAGGGTGCTGAGACCTTTTGCTTCCGCTTAGCTGCCTTCCCCATTTTTGGTCTGGCTGCCTGCGTGGATGCGTGTGGGGAAGGAGAGGCTCAGTCCTCACTCAGTGCGCGGGGGCCAGGGCTGGAGGTGCAAACAGGCCAAACAAAATGGCGCCCGGGGGATGGGGGGAACCCCCCGCACTACCCCTCAGGCCTCACCACCGCCCTCCGACGCTCCCCCCAGGCCCCGTGAGAGCCGGCGCGGAGCAGAGCAGAGGAGGGAGCGGAGCGGTAGCGCCGCTCCCCGTAACCCGGCGTGCCCCGGCAGTACCGCACGCGGACCGGCAGCCTCGCACCTCTCGCGAGAGTTTTCCCCAACTATCGCGAGACTTGCCTCTCCCCTCCCGCTTTGGGACGAGCCGGGAGGAGGCCGGGAAAGGTTTAACGCACTACATATCCCAGCACGCACAGCGCGGTGGGCGCTGGGGAGACGCGGGTGCTGCGGCGCGACGCCTGCTGGGAGTTGTAGTCCCGGGGCCCAGGGAGGGGGAGGTGGCACGGGAGCGCCGAGGCGGAGCTGGCTGAGGCGGGCGGAGGCGGGCGGTAGAGCCATGGTCGGGGCGGGCGGTTGCTGCCTGCTCCCTGCCTCCGCCCTCGGGGAGGGGGAGGCCGGTGCCGGGGCGAGCAGCGGGTGATGGGGAAGAGGCGAGCGCAGCGCTGAGGTCCTGCGGGGCCGGATGAGCGGAGGCTTGGCGTCGCGGTGGTGGCGGGGCTGGAGGAGGGGGCGAAGGAGGCAGTAGGGGCGGCCTCCACTCCGGCTGCCCTGAGGGGAAGGAGCCCCCGACCATGGAAATCGAGAACATCGTGGCCAACACGGTGCTGCTGAAAGCCCGGGAGGGTGAGAGCCGAGGGGGGAGGAGAAGCGAGAGGGCGAGGCGGCGCGGGCTGGGGACGTACCGAGGGGGAGGAAAAGGGTCTGAGGTGAGGGGAGAAGGGGCCAGCGGGCAGGGGGGAGAGGAAGTGATGGAGGAGGAGTGGGTGGGTAAGGAGGAGAGGTTGGCTGCAGGGGGGTCCGGGCGGGGCGGCGGACCCCCACAGGGGTGGCGGCAGGAGCCCTCCCCACCGCACCGGGGCGGGCGGTGAGTCCCGGGCAGTGCCCTGAGGCACCTGCCCCCTCCTACCGCGGGATGAGTTTGGAGTTTACTGGCTTGTAGCTTGCTTCTGAAAAAAACCCTTTTCCTCCTTCCCCCTTCGGGCTCTTGGTTGAAATGGTGTTTTTACCGGATGTTTTAAGAAGATAGTTAATCTGTAGTTCTCAGTTTATAAATATATATATATATGGCTATAAAGGATGAAGTGACATAAATCTTCTCTGGAAGAACTTTGCAGTCTTACCTTGCTGAAATTCCTGCCTGTGAAAAACATAGCTGGTGAATGCTACCTGTATTTTGCAGTCAAATATGTTGCATTAACCTAATATTAAAGTGTGCTATTTTCCACTAGATTAGTACTTACAGTTTGATTCCCTAGAACATCTTGACTTGAAGATTCCTCCTCCCACTAACAAACATTTTGGATAGATAATGAAATTTAGTCTAGCATGTGGTTGCTGTTTAAAAAAAGTCCTGAAATAAGATTGTCCTACTGCTTTTTCATGTATATAACTGTCCATTAAATGGCCACTTGAAAGCCCCCCAGATTACCATTGTACTTAGTGCAGAGTATGTTTTTCAACTATGAAATGTGCATATTCTTTTTGGGTTGGATCCTACTTTTCTTAATTGTGTTGAGAAGTCCCATTAGTTTAGCTGGAGCTGTTTAAAGTGAGTAAGAACAACAGAATCTGCCCCTGTATGTTTTGCAAGTTCCTTCAACTCTAAATGGGTTTGGCACTTACGCCATATGTGTATCCAGTTAAATTTGCCTTAAGCAGCAAGAGAGGAAAATCAGCTTTTTAACTTTGAAGTGGGGTTTCAAAACCAGAACAGTGATCACAATTTTGGGCCGTTTCCCAACCTTAGCTGAAAAGACCACCTCAGACAAGAGGACGTGTTTTGGCTGGTTTCACTGACGGTAACATGTCTGTGGTGGTGCTGCCTGAATTTGGAGTTTGCATTGAAGTGATCTGAGAAACGAAGGGAAAGTGGAATCTGGTTCAAAACTTTACTGTGCCCAAACCCTCACCGCAAAGAGTGGAGTGGTAGTCTGGAAGGGCTTTTAAGTGGCTGCTTAATGTCAGGTTGCCTCTTTAGTTAAGGTTTCACTATGTTTAAAATAAATTATAGTGGTAGAACTGACCAAACAAGATCTTTTAATGGACTAAATGAAAGTCTGACAGCAGCTGATGTGAAGAAGATCAGTTCTACCTGGTGTGAAACTTGTAAAAGTAATGGTAATAAGCTGTTACTCTTTTGTACCTTCAAGTGACCTGGACTCTTTTGTGTAAGCATGCACAAAAATGTGATTTCTGGCTTTGAAACTCTAAAACTCCATTGTTCAATTGGTAGAAGGTCTTTTACCTTTTCAGGTCTGAGTTGCTGTGCATGGGGTACGTTTTACATGACATTTTTCAAAACACTCATGAAATGAAAATACTTCCTGTCTGTTGCATGCTCTGGCTGGTCTGGGAATGTCTGGTTTACTCCATCTGTCAGGATCATTCTATAAGATCCCTGTCCCAACTCTATTCTTATGTACCCAGTAGGCTCCAAGGGAATGGAATTTGCAAAGTTAGTATGTGAGGTAGATATTTTACTAAAATACATTCTTTGCTAAAAGGGCCTCACAATTGGGACAAAAGAGCAGACTTTCAATTGACCTTTTCCTTTTCCATTGCTGTTATCTCACTGTATAGTGTATGGAGAGGTGGGATAGCATGGAAAAGTGCAGAATTACTTTTTCTCATGCAAGAAGGTGAAATCCTAAGCTAGCATAAAATAACAGCTTAACTTACTTTCATGTATAGGCTTGAGCCACGTCAGTAATCCTTTTTCCAATTCCTCAGTGTGTTAAAGATTGGATAGGAGAAGGTGTTGACCTGGATAAATATTTCAGTTGTAAAAGTGAAAGAAATAAGATGTAAACTATTATGCTCTTATTTTATAGTTGTCCGTGGCACGTTGAAAGAAATCAGTGTAGGTTTAATTATGGCTTGCATGGGTCAGTCTCAGTCTAACTTGAGATTCCTTCATGATGAAGATGAGAGTAGAAAAAGATTGTACTCTTGAAAGCATCTTACGACGTCTTTTAACCCTAGAGATATATAATCTTCATTTTGCAAATACAGAAACTGAATTAAAGATGTTGCGTACTTGTCCTCATCTGGTGAAAGGGTATGGAAGAGGCTTAATGAGAATTCAGAAATGCCTGGTAAATAACACCAAGTCTAAACAAATCACACCTGAGTGCATAAACCAGACCTAACAGTCAAAATTATGATCCCAGATTCGTACTCATCATTTTCCTCTAATTTTAGGTACTCTAATACTTCTGGATGTGAATATTGTTAGGATGTGAACATCATTTGGGTTTTGCATTTGTAGGTGTGCAAAATTAGCGCACCTTGATCAGCTAGGTGTGTGTCTACTGATTAAATCTGATTTGATATGTAGAAAATAAATTTGATCTACTTAATTAGAGAGCCAGGAACTAACTAGTGTGCTTAGACAAAATGCATCTTTTTTACTGCTACTTTCTTACCCTAGAGAATAAAAACAAAGTGGTATTGCTGTCTATTTCTAGACTAACTACCTTCTACCTTCTTACTAATGGTCTTACTGTTAATTTATTTCAGTAGAGGTGTGAATCTTCTAATTCAATTTGCATGATGATAACATTGGTTTATAAGAGTTTACTAGCCCCATTTTTCAGATCAGATCAAACCCCAGCTTCCACCCAGCCTCAAAACTTTAGATTTTGTCTTATGATGCTATTATCTAAGAAGATTTTTCAAACCTTTTCATAAAACATATTATTTTAATAGAAGCCTGTTTCTTTCCAATAAAGACTTGTAATATCTCTGTAGCAACTACAACACTTCTTTATGTGAAGAAGGAAAGCTGTGAGGATTCCTTATCTTCTTTTAATGAGACTTTGTAAATAATCAAATGCTAGTTCTTTGCACATGTGGGTGTTAGTGATGGCTCATAATATGTGACTCTTGTATGTACCTTCTACTAGAAAATATTGTGATAACACAAAGTACTGTACTTTATGGATGAAAGATTAAGGAGTCAGCAGCTATATTGGGAGTTTTTTCTTTCCTCGTCCACTTTTCCAGTTGACTTGCTCGTGCTGAGAGCTAACCTGTCCATGGAGGGATTTGCCTCCGGGTGAAAACTGTAGTGCAAAGTGTTCTGGGATTCCCTGTCCCAGTTTCCTGGGATAAGTGGCCTTCTCTGCCAATCCAGCTCTTTCCTCTTGTGCATACATTGCTTTTTGAGGGAAATCTGTATGTGAGAAAGAAAACCAAGAAACTTCCTCTTAAGGTGAACCCCACAGTGGAACAAGTACAAGTGACTCAGTAGAAAAACAAGAGATTATAAAGCAAAGTCAAAGTTGATCTTATGAGCACTGTAGCGCTCTGTAGTGCAGCAACTGAGATAGAAAAATAGGTAATTGTTAAGTAATAGTGGTGCATGAACTGTGAGATAGACAGTGCAAAAGCTTGCAATTTCATGATCTCCTTACTCAGATTTTCACATACCGGGATTTTTATATTTAAAAGAATAATGTTAGCAATGTGACTTCTACTTTTGTATAAGAGCAGAGGAATTAACACATTCATTTTTTCCTAGCAGAAATATCTTTGAAATTAATATCTCTTGAAAGGCATTGAAGAATTTATCCCATAAATGCGGACAAATAATAAATATAAACTAGGTTATTCTGAAAAAAAATCTGAACATCCACAAAAATGTATTTTTATATTCAGTTTTCTCTTTATTTATATTTGTATCTTCTGGTTTTTTGTAGTTATTTCAATCACTCTCAGTAAATCCTTGCGTATGTGTAAGCCCCAAATTCATTTCAGCATCCCACGCATAGTCTGTGATGTTTTGAAGGAGGGAAGTTAATCACTGTGTGTTTTAAACTGCTTAGGAGCCTTCCTTTTTTCATTGCCTAAAGTAATAGTCTCCAAAAACACTTCCAAAGGGTAGATCTGTAGTTCCTTTGAAGTCAATGGCAGTTTACTCCAATTGAGAATCCATGCCAAGAGTACATTTTAAACATACCTGGTCCATTTGCATCCACTTTAAAATTCATTTGTACTGCTCTGGCAGGAGCAGTTTGTAAATGAGAACTGGGTCAGCTGTTAGGTGTATAATATGCTCTATGTCATGATTGGTTTAGGCTAAATTAAGATCATGCCTCAAGCAAACTTTCCCCCAAGCTGTTGGTTGTATTGGTTCTAGCCTGTGGTTGCAGAATGGGTAAGATAGTTTCCAGTTGGATCTATGAACCAATCTAGGGTGTGTGGGTTGTTGTGGTGGTTTTTTTCCTATGTTGTTGGGTGTTTTGGGTTTGGTTTTTTTTCCCCAAAATGAGTTTTCAGACAGATCAGCAAGCTTCTGCAGATTTGATAATTGTTAGGTGCAGCCCAAGGATGGAGATAGCAGGAACCTTTCAGTAACAGAATGTGATCACAGTTTGGCTTAAGCAAATCCTGAAAGATAACTGTTTCTGAATTTAAATTGTATTAGTTTGGCACTCTTCACAAAAAATAAGCAGTCCACTCAAATTGTGTGTTTTATCTGTCTAGGTTTAAAAACAGCTGGAATAATTCTGCAAGTGAAATATGTCCTACTTTTGCTTGCAGTATAAGGTAATAATTCAGAATGGTATTGGTGATGATACATAGGCAGATATCCTATAATGTGTGTATTTGTAACTAGGAAGAAAATTCTAAGGAGATTGCTCAGATCGCTGTGGTATTGCTATTGAACTGAACTAAAATCTTTAATTATTTAAGGAGTATGGACAAGTGGGAAAGCAAGGCGCACTCATACCCAGAAAGTCCATTCACCAGCCGCAAATATGAATTTTAATGTGAGAGTGCCATGAGTTTTTGCAGTTGCTGTTATTTTTGTCTGTTCTTCCCTTATTTGCCTCCTATGTTCTATTGCGCTCCCTTAATGCATTGTGCTTTAAATTGCTGTAAACTCATTGTGGCAGGAAGCAAGTCTTCCTGTGTTTGTACAGAATTATGCACGATGTCTGCCTTTTTGTCCTTTATTTAATGAACTGTAAGAAGAATGCATGGGCATGTTGGAATCTAAATAATTACATTTACTAAATAAACACAACATGAGAGGTCTAGTTATTGATACACACTCCTGCTTTGCTTATTTCAAACGTGGCAATTATAACTAGAGGTTTCACAATCTATTTAAAGGCATTTTACTTCTTTTCTATCTGTTGCAGTCATGATGTACCATCATGATAAAAAAATCCTTGTTTGTCAAAGAGTCATTTGTAAAACTGGAGTTTTCTTGCTGTTAGTTTTTCCCTCCCGCTCTAG
>VYZW01032476.1:16885-29354 GCA_013401315.1 Balaeniceps rex | reverse complement strand
ACAATGGAATTCAAATCATGTGTTAATGTAAATCAGGGGAAGATATGGCATTCTGCTTTTTTTCACATATTACTCAGAAAATGCTAATAAAAAGATTATGGACTATATCACCATCTCACTGGTTACTTAGAAAAACCGCAAAACTTTATAGAGGTTTGATACACACAATATAAGGAATCAACCTCCTAAACACTTCTGTATATGATTAATTTTAATCAAGAAGTCTGAAAGATCACTCACAAGTTAGGCTAGCGTGATAGTTGCATTAACCTAACACTTAGGGAAACCCAGACAGAGACAAGGAGCTCTGCGAGCTAAATGCTGTACAAACACAAGATACAGACTCAGAAGGCTTCTAAGCAAGACAGAGAAGGTGAAGAAAGGTGGGATGATATAGGGAATGGAAACCAAGAGATAATGCTGTTTTCAGGATGCCAGTAACTGGACTCCAGTAATTTTTTGGAGCATGTCAAAGCAAAAAGGAGTTTTAAGTACAACATAAAGTAGGATCACAGTATCCCTTTGGTGATATTGAAATTTCATCCCCGAAAGAGGCAAAACTGCTTGAAAAATTTATCCAGTTAGAAATGGAGGCTGATTGTATGAACCTGATGTTAGTGAGAGTTAACCTTCTAGCCCTGAGTGGGAGAGCCTAAGTGGGCAGAAAGTAGACTGANGCTAAATGCTGTACAAACACAAGATACAGACTCAGAAGGCTTCTAAGCAAGACAGAGAAGGTGAAGAAAGGTGGGATGATATAGGGAATGGAAACCAAGAGATAATGCTGTTTTCAGGATGCCAGTAACTGGACTCCAGTANCCTCTGTGAAAACATATTCAAGAAATGTCAGAAAACACTGTACAGACAGTAGAGGGAAAAAAAAAAAAAAGAAAAGAAAAAAAGAAAAACAGCAGTGCAAGTACCAAGGTCAGAGAAGGAGGGAGAGGAGTTGCTCCAGGTGCTGGAGCAGAGATTGCTCTGCAGCCCCATGGGAGAGCCCACGTTGGAGCAGGTTTATCCTGAAGGACTGCAGCCCATGGGAAGGACACATGCTGGAGCAGGAGAAAACTGTGAGAAGAAGAGGAACTGTTATGGTCTACTGTAACCCCTCCCATTCTTCATCTCCTTTGTGCTGTGGGGGGTGGAGGGGAGGTGGGAGGTAGAGGAGTTGGGAGTGAAGCAGTACGGGTGAGCCTGGGAAAGCAGGGATGGGGAAACGTATTGTTTTAATGTTTGTCTCTCTTTCTTACCATCCAAATGCATTTTAATTGACAATAAATAAATTAATTTTCCCCAAGTTGAGTCTTTTTTGCCCATGATGGCAACAGGTAAGCGATCTCCCTGTCTTCATCTTGACCCACAAGCTTTCTCATCACATTTTCTCCCCCTGTCCTGTTGAGGAGGGGGAATGAGAGAGCAGCTGGGCAGCGTTTTTGCCCTTAGACAAGGCTAACCCAACACAGTTTTTTATGTGATGGAGAAGGTGAGTCATTAGAAAGACAGCCAGAGAAGAAATAAGGTCATTCTGACCTAGAAAAACGATTTTGTTGCAGTATTCTCAATGGCTATCACAAGGACAACTGCTTATGTGGACCATAATGGAAGATGTTGCCATAGTCAAAAGGAAAATGATATGAGCTTGGTAAAATTTATAATTATATAGACAGTTAGAAAAGTCTCTATCTTAGATATTAAATAGGGAAAGAATGGATGTGACAAGTTAGAAAGATTGAAGTCAAAGATAACTCTGGTTGTAGATTTGATGATGCTGTCCACAGTGATACAGAAGGTAGCTGAGGGTTTCAGCATAGAAGGCTAAGATCTGCTTTTTAGTCTTACTGAGCCTTATCATATGACTAGTTATCCATGACAGATTTCAGAGAAACAATGAGAGATTTTGGACAGAAGCAGTAGCTATGTAAATTTGTCTTGTATAAAACACTGAGGTTGAATATATGCTTGTGCAGAAGGTTACTCTTGCAAAAACTTGCAGGATCACATTCTAAATGCATTACTTTACTTTTGAGTTGGAGAAATAAGTTTGAGTTCAAATAGTTAACTCCTTATATTTGTGTCTTAGCATCTCAGTATTGATATTATCAAAGTTTGCTTTCAAAGTTTTAGGTTTCTTTTATTAAGTCAGACATCTGACTTTTCATTATGGTTTTTTTTCCATCACTTTAATTTATGATTAGACTTTAACAAAGAATGGGATACATCTTTCCAACAGAGTCACTTTATCTTTATTATCGCTATCCGCATTACAAATGAATTCATTAGCATTCTCATCACAAAACCCAAGTTCATTATCTGATAAGACAAAAATTCCTTCAGATATATCTTGAGGTATTTGATTTGCCTTATTTATATTCTCAGTAGGCAACTTTCTCTCACTTCCTAGAGATAAGTAAATTGTGATTCTGCTCATTACTTTATGCTGATTGAGATTTTTTTTCTGTCAGTGATAATGTGGAATCCTTATTTGTTTTCTTCTCCCTTTGTTTAATTGGTTTGTGACTCCTGAGATACAGTATACATTCCGTTCTCGACTGTGAAAAACAGGTTCTAATTTTTTAAACATGCAGTTTATACTCAGCAATATATTAAATTGAAAACCGTATCTGGGTAATAATTAAAAAAAACAACCCAAATTAACTCATTTAAATATATATTTACTGGGATGTATTTAGTACTGAATTCATGATGGCCATATTATTAAATATGTACAGACAGCTTATTTGCATGGGTGGAACAGGTATTTTGCATTTAGTCTTAGTTTTGTCTGTAATAAGATACGTAGTTTTTTCCCTGTTAATCTAAAACTTTTGATCCCATCTCCTATTCAGTTTAGTCCCACTCAATTCCAGTACGTGCTGAACCTTGTGCCATATGTTCATTAATATCCCAATATATGTCCCAAATAGGAAAATAGATTATATTTAGAGTATGGAGACCTTAGCTGATTAAAATTTCTCAGTAAACTTCTCTACTTTCTGTATTACTCCATGGTATTTTCTCAGGAGTCTATGCAGTCCTTTCTTCAGAGCTAGTATTTTCCCATTTTACTTACAGAGACCCATGTCTTTATTCAGTTATTCCTATGAAAGTGTTCAGTATCCCTGGGAGACACCTGAGGGTACATGAAAGAACCGCATGGGTTCTGACAGAGGAAGCACAGATGCTACAGGAGGCCTGGGATATTTTGCAATGGCAGCTGGAGGCCAGGTGGACCTCCAAGAACATCTGGAGTCGTGCCACATTGCCTATTTTTAGGGAAGTGAATTGAACCCAGGGTATGATTCAGCTCTGTATTCCAAGATATAGAAGTCCAAAATGGAAGCTCCAGGGACTCACCTAGAGATACTCCAGCTGCAAATATGTTCAGTTTATGGTACTAGCCTAGAAGTGACACAAATGAAAAACAGTAATATCTATAATGTGGGCATCAGATCCTTGGCATCAGTTCTCCTGCTCTGCGGATCCACTTTTTCCGTTCTGCATGGCTTGCTAATGCAGGTGTAGCTACAGCATCTCAGCTGCTGTTATAGTAAGCAGAGATCATGCGAAGAAGGATCACCTAGACCCTGGTTTAGCTGTCTTCGACAAAAAAAATGTTAGTTATTCATCAACAGTATCACTCTAACTTTTGTTCACTGAATCAACAGTATCCTCACTAACTATAACAGGAGTTTAGATAAGTAGCATAAAAAAGATGATATACAAGCAAATTTAATGTTGTAGTATTTATAAAAACATAGCAACCATGAGATTTCTTTTTATAACGTCAATGAAACAATATTTTTCACAATTGGATCAAACCTGTTATAGTGGTACAAATTTTGCTTAAAACCATCTCTACACTGACACAGAATACTACAGGTGTTAGTATTTTACTCTTCAAATAGGCACACCTATACTTTTAAATAATGACAGTACTTGAGGGACAAAATATTGTTGAATAGAAGCAACTGAGACCTGCATTAGCAGAGATACTAAAGGGAGGGTGTTAACAATGCTGCAATTTTCCACTCTTGCTATTTGCTAACACCTTTTTCAGTGATTGTCTTCTGCTGTGAAGCAGTAGTAACTTGTAACTTTCCCCTACCAACTCGCATTTGCATTGCAGCTGAATTAAAGTATTGTAGGACAGAAAAAATCTGAGTCTGTGTTATTTACATATAAATTTGTTGGTTACTCTTCCAGTGTATTAAATGACTTTAACGGTATTATTATTGCTCTGGTTGTTGTTTTTGTTGTTATTTTTTCTACAATATTTGCAAAGTCTTACCACTCATAATCAGTTGTCTGATTACAGTTTGATGCATTTGTCCCTATTTACCTCAATATTTTTATCTTGGAGAGATAGAGCCCATGGATAACACTTCTGCAAGTTTGGATTATGAAATACTGCTATAAAACCACTCTAGCTGAGTCTGGCAAACCCTTTATCATTATGACTGATTCATATTTCCCTTTCATACTCAAAATAAACCTTATATGTAGTATTAGAAGTTTCTTCACTGCTCTGAACACTGCAGAATATGTAGCCACATAAAGATCATTTACCCATCATTACATCAAAATAAAATGGATGGCAGACGGTAACATTTATTCAGGAACAATGAAGAACTTCTGTTGACCTTTTAGAAAAAAAAAACCCACATAGTTGTTCCTTTTATTTTCAACTGCATTTTGACTTAAGCAATAGGAGCACTTGGGCACAAAAAGTAAAAGTGAAAGAATATAAAAGCTACTAATAGAGGAAATCTGCATTATTCTGTGAGGGGATTACTGTCCTTTTTCCTTTCAAATGGGTGCAACTTCTGTGTTTCTGCTAAGAGGTGCTCCATTGTAAGATTTACTCTGATCAAGTCATATCTTTGATAGTCCTGCTGTGTTTCTTCACAGCAGAGCAAATTCCACTCTGATTGGTGCCACACTAGCACAGTTAAATTGCTTTTGGTAACCTTAAGGTTCAGGTAAGTTCCCCTCATGTCTATTTGAAACATGGGAGTCTCCAGGACACTGCATGCACAGATATACAGTGTTGTGGGGTATTTTGGCTCATCAAAATGCCTTTATTGCCTTTAGTCCCTAAGATTTTGAAGCCTGATGGGCTGAAGAGCTAAGCTAGGTTCTGCCACTGACTCTGCTAGGATGTCCGGATGTCCAGTACCAGCCTTGGGGTGCTCCCTTGCCAGCTCTGGGGAGACCACCCAAGGGCCCTGACCAGGGATGTCAGTTACTCACCTGGGAGTGTGGTCAGAGTGACAGCTTTAATGTCCTGCTCTACAGTCCATCCTTTGCCTTTCTTTCTTGGTCACCATTTTGATAAATTGACCCCCCTTTTCTTTTGTGTCCAGTGTCCTTCTGTTTTCTTGTTGCTATCATGTTAGTGATACCACAGGTCAGGGTATATACAAGTACATTGCTCTCCTTTTGTTACCTGTAGCACCTTGACTTTTCTCATGTAGTTATCTTGTTGGTTGAGCCATAGGTCTGGATTAGCTACCTGCATGCATACCTTAACAGCCTCTTCCTTGAAAATGCAGTAACAGCTATGAAACTGCTCAATAGGTGTTGAACATTGTGAGGCATTGTTGGTCATAGAGCAGAGGGTGTCTGGACTCAAGAAAGGCCTTCATACTTGCTGAAGATAGTCAGTGGCAAGACTGTATGTGGGAAGATGACAGCACAGCTGGTCAGCAAACAACCCTGTTTAACAACGATTTCAACATTTGACTCTGTTTAGAGTGTGCCATAGAAGGATACCAAGATTTTTCTTTTTAAGTTTGATGAAAAAGATTTACAAGTACAGTTCGGGTGTTAGTTTTGACAAACATATTCAATCAAGCCATTTGGAGGTTGCAACAAACCTTAGCTTATAGTCCAGATGGTAGATTATTGAGATGAATACTGACAAAACTTTCTTCATTAGTAACTTTTTATTTTTAATTAGCTAGAAAATGCTTTACAAAAGGTGTTTTTTAAAGAGGTCCGTTAGTTTGCCCCATTTTGAGGTCTTTTTATCTTAGGCTTTCATCTTTTGGCAATTATCCTACTGTTATCATGGAAAAGACAAGTCTTTAAGAAAGTATGTATTGTTTCTTTTTTAAATCCTTTTTCCGCATGGGAGTTACTCTGGGTTTCTCTATGTGTAACTCAAGCAATAACATTTCTGGTAAATATTTCTCAATGGAAAACAGAAATTGGTCAATCAGACAAACAAAAAACACACCCTACTATAAACTATAAACAAAACCTTTTTTTCTCCTTTTCCTTTTGTATATATCTTGCAATCTTAAGTGTTCAATCTGGACTTAATTTCTAGGGTGTCTTATTTTTCCTGATACCACCTTGTGTATGTTGTTTGCAGTTGGCCAGTCAGATTTCCTCTATGTATGATGCAATACCAGAGGTTAATGCTACTGCTGTTGTCTGCATTTAATTTGTTACCACTTAGATAACTTAGAAGGATTTGTTTGCATGCCGAGAATTGTCACAGGTAATACTCCTTATGTACGGTATGCAGACAGCTATAGCTAAGATCTACAAATTGTGGAAAAAAACAATGTTCTTTGGTTACAGTTCACTGTTTTCCTGATATTTCTTTGTATTTTAGATTTTGCTTCTGGAAGGATTTAAAAGCGTGACAGTATTCATAATGTTTAGAGTGACTTAATTCAGATACTTGATAAATCCCACCAAGAACCAACTTACACCTGCCAGTAAGTCCTATCATTTGCTGCTACATAATTTTGTTGCAGCATTTGTCAAACTATTATTGTTCTTAGTGCATAAAAAGTGGTAGCAAATAAATCTCCCCAGAGAGCTCTAAATGACACGCACAGATACTGTTTTCCTCAGCAGTTTAAGAGCTGAAGCCAGAATAGTAGATTTGTCTTCTGCAGATGCACATGCTGGAAAGGCAAGAGGGATGATAACATCATAGGAAGAAGAGAATGATGTCAATAGGAAGAAGGGAATGACATCAGAATAGCTCTGTTATGAAGTAGAGCACTTAGGAAAAAAATATCAGTGCATGATTCTTACGTTTTCTCAAAAATACATATGGAATAATAACAATCAAACAGCGTGAATGGCAACAAAAGTCAGATAAGTCTGAAGAGTTTTGTGGTTTTTTGATTTAATGAAGACCTATAATCCCACATGAGGGTAGGTTACATTCTGATTTTGGACATGATTTCCGTCCATTTTTGCAGGCAAAATAATTTTGTTCCATACCTGTTCTTTGACCTTCCTGGTTTCAGTATGCTGACTAATGGGACATTGCATTCATCTCTAAATCTATGCCTCAAAAATGTAAAGCCAATTCTGAAAAAATAGGTTCCTAAGATTAAACTTACTTTATCTAGTGGACTCCCCCAAAATAAGAAATGTATAATGTCACACAGGCAGACCCAAGAATCCTTCCTTCTCACATATGAAGTTTATATTTTTTTCATACTAAAAAGAATGTCATTCTAAATGAGACAGACTAGCTTGCTCACCTATAGCTCTTTTCACTAACATGCTCTACTTAATTTATTTCCAGCTGGAGAAAATAAAAAGTGAAGGCAACAGAAAACATTCCTTAATTTCAATATCCCTTGCATATGGGAAAGGACCAATAAAAATAGGCAAAGAAAAAAGAATGGGGTAGATGGGAGAAGAAACACGTTCTCTTGCTCCTGAGTCAATGCTCCATCTTAAATCTGTATTGCTGGAAATGGCTCCTGTTGCCGAAAAATAAAGAGTCCAAGGACAGAGGAAAATGTTATATGGATTTTCTTGTTTTATTCCCAAAGTCTATGCCTTTCCTGCTCTGCTAGTTCTGCCACTGATGCTAATTCTGTATCAGCTATATCAACAGCTTGGTTAGATTTGTTTGTACTATTAACTCCTCCTTCACGGACAGTTGTGCCAATTTTACAGGCAGTATGGGACTGAATACATTCATTGCACTCATTTGTCTGAATGATAAGGCTTATTTCCATTGTCTGACAACATGACACTGTCAGTTTTAATGATTTATATCATTTACAACTGGGTCTTAAGTTCACAAAATGGATATATAGTCATGCTAATAATAATTGCAAAATTGCTACATAATTGCAGCAGATCAAATGAGTAATTCTTTCCTTAAGAAAAATTTTGCTGAACATATGAAAGTCAGTTGTGTAAATTTTCTGAAGTGCAAAAACACCTAAACAAAGCTATTTGTAAGAATATTTTCTTTTTTTCAAATGTAACTAATCTTCATAAAATTTTTGTCACCAAAATATATTTTAGAGCCTTTACAATTATGCATATATCTCATAAATTGATATATGCAACAGCTAGTCTTAGTAGCAAGTTCAGGAATGATACAAATATGAAACTTTCTTTACATTTGAATGCATATCAATATTGCATTTTTTGAAACATTTACTCTTCATAGAAAACATTTAAAAAAAATCGTGCTAGAGTACTATAACACTTTTTATAACAACAAATGACGTGATACCTAACTTTAAAGTTTTACTTAGGTTGCTGTAGTGTAAAAGGATCTTGTTTTCTACACATTGCTAGTAGAAAATTATTCTTTAAGGATTTAACTACTGGGTTTTTTTAAACAAGTGTCAGACAAAATTGTTTCTTGTTCTCTTTTAGATTATAGACATATAGTTCTACAGAGTCATGGTATTTATATTTCCTAGAAGTTTCCAATACTGAAATTGATTATTTTTTAAAATAAATGTTCATAAGCTATTGTTGAAGGAAATATTGGGGATGAATAATTACTATGCAATTCTACTGAGATACCATGAAGAAATGATTATACACCATGCATAAGGAGAGTTGGGTAGATACAGAAAAGGCAATTGATCCATGCCTCCATTAGTAATTGTAACACAAAGATTTTTAAAGTTAAATCTAGCTAAATTTCCTTTCTAAAAGTGTAACTTTATGTGAGCTTTTTGGTATTTAGACATACAATGAACATGTGAATTTTCATCTTATTTAGTTCAGGAACTGTTACAATTTGTTGTGAAGACATGTTTTTTCTCACCAAATTTTCATCTCTGTTTTATTCTCAAAAGACTTCAAGTATATTTTAGTGTGGACAATGAAACTATGCAAGCCCAGTCATGAGACATTGAAAAGTTGCCCTACTCTGCCTTCGTTTTCTCCTTTTAAGACACCAGTAAGTTTGCCACTGGTCATTTCATTGCTGTTTCAGCTCTCTATTTTAGGGTTAATTAAAGAATCCAGTCTGCTGGTTTCTGGCCTGGAGATTAGATGAAGAGTCAGGAAATAATGCCATTGTCATTTTAACATCAAGAGCAACATGGATACATATATTTAATGATATAATTCCCTCTTTCTGCAGAAAACAGGCTTGACCTTGTCTATGTACTATAGAATCACAGAACCATAGAATGGATGAGGTTGGAAGGAACCTCAGGAGGTCATCTGGTCCAACCACCCTGCTCAAGCAGGGCCACATAGAAATGGTTGTCCAGCACCATGTCTAGCTGGCTTTTGAATATGTGCAAGGATGGAGACTCCAAAACCTCCCTGGGAAACCTGTGCCAGGGCTCGGTCACCCTCACTGTAAACAAAAAGTGTTTCCTGATGTTCAGATGCCACCTCCTGTGTTTCAGTTTGTGCCCATTGCCTCTGGTCTTGCTACTGGGCACCACTGAAAAGAGCCTGGCTCTGTCCACTTTACACCCTCCCTTCAGGTATTTATATTCATTAATAAGATCACTCCTGAGCCTTCTCTTCTCTAGGTTAAACAGTTCCAGCTTTCCCAGCCTTTCCTCATAGGAAAGATGTTCCAGTCCCTTAATCACCTTCATGAGCCTTCGTTGGACTCTCTCCAGTATGTCCATGTCTCTCTTGTCCTGAGGAGCCTGGAAGTGGACACAGCCGTCCAGGCGTGGCCTCACCAGTGCTGAGTGGAGGGGAAGAATCGCATCCCTCCACCTGCTGGCAATACTTTGCCTAATGCAGCCCAGGATACCATTAGCCTTCTTTTCTGCAGGGGCACATCGCTGGCTCATGTTTAACTTGCTGCTCACCAGGACTCCAGGTCCTTTTCCGCAAAGCTGCTTTCCAGCTGGGTGGCCCCCAGCATGTGCCAGTGCATGGGGTTGTTCCTCCGCAGGTGCAGGACTTTGCACTTCCCCTTGTTGAACTGCACGAGGAGCCAGTCAATGTCCCTCTGGATGGCAGCACGACCCTCTGATGTATCAGCCACTCCTCCCAGTTTTGTGTCATCAGCAAAAAAATAGACACAGTATTGATCCCTGGGGAATACTGCTAGTTACTGGACTCTAGCTAGACTTCATATTGTCTTTGTATTGTCTCTGCCTTCCTCTAAAGAGATTTTGCCTATATAAAGGAGATTATTCACATGAAAAAAACTGTGTCTGTAGTATAAGATTCAGTTCTTGCCCCTGCTGTGCCTCAGTGAACCTACTATTCCAGTTCTATTCGGAGAACCAGAGAATATGGCACAGACTCTACAAACCAGACCAAAGGCAATTATAAAACTCTTTTTGTTAATTCTACATTTTAATAATGTCCTGTGTTTAAAATTACCATTTTCTGACACCTCAGCATAAATCTTAGTCAGACAAGCTTTTAGTGTTTTTATCTCAACAACAGGCTGAACAACGAACAGCTCTGAGCTTTCATCTCCTTGTTTTACTGACAGTGGCAAGTCCTGTTTCCATGGTTGTCCACATGCTGCGGTTATTCTTCCATGTGGGATGGATTCAGGTGGATTTTTAAGTCAGAGATGCCTATTCCTTTATCCCAGGGAAGCCAGCACATAGGATATGGTTCCCTCTGTTTCTGCTAGCTCCTGCTTTCTTACCTTCGGTTCCTTCTGCTGCTGCTTGGTATAATTCACCTCTCCTTGTTGACAGATGCATCTGTGAAACTGTGGATATGGACACAGTCGATTTTCTCCAAGAAGCTTAGCAGGTGTTTTGTTGTTGTTCAGCTCTCCATTCACACAACTCTGCCACATTAAATCCACAGGACAGCTTGAAATCCATCTGCGTCTGGGTCTGTCCCTTGAAGATCAGGGCAGCACTCACACTGACCAGAGCATTCTACACTTACTCCAGTCTTCCTGCATGTGATCCACCTTCTCATTCAAGACTACAGTAATCTCCTAATGATAACAGATTTCCTTGTAAGATATATATCTCAGCTCCTCCTCTTCCTAGCCCTTCTCCAAGAAACAGGTGATCCCACCCTTAAAAAATCTCAAATCAAACCAAAATATTTATTTACATATTTAATTCAAAATATACCTTTATTTTCAGATAGCCTTATATCTATCTCTCTTTAGGGCTTAGAACAAAACCAAGGCTTTTTGAGTTATTTATCCTTTCTAACTCCCATAAAGTTTTGTCTTTTATGCCTGTACATTATGCAGCAACAAGAGCTTCTATCCTGCCTTTCTCAATTGCACTAACAACTTCAGAGTTTATCCATACTGAAGTCCCACCACCCTTCTGACTGTTATTCAACATAGAGTGATAGCAAGCATGCTTGTAAATGAAAAGGTGTTTCTTGCGACAGAAGATATGTCAGAATAAAATCCTGTCTCTCTTGAACACAGACTACTTCGAATCAAATTGTGATATTCAGTTTTCTTTAAGACTTGCTGAATTATTCATTAATGATGTGTCCAACAAATGTAGGATTTTCCTATTTGTAAGACAGACACAATCTGTTTTGCAGCTGACTGAGTATATAGAAATGAATTAAGATTTAGGACTATTCATGAACTTGTTTTTTGCAACGTATTATTCATGTCATGTCATTTATAACTTATTTCATACTGTGTTCCCTGGAAGAAAATACTGAATAGAGGCTATTAATAAACTCATTTAAATCTTAACTTTGATCTCCCATGGCATGACAAGAGTGTACCAAATTTCTCATTGTTTTCTTCAGGCTTGCAGGATAGACAGATAAAAAAAAATTAAGATGAGAACACGAATTAAGTGATAGGTTACAACTTTAAATAAACAGTGGAAAGGAACAGAGTTCTTGTAACTCATTTTGTCTTACATAACTTAGGTCAGTGCAAAGATGTAGTTTTAGGTGCATAATGAAAACCTTCTAAGTCATCTGGTACTAGAGGCTTCTGCCCTCTCTATGAGTGAAGGTCTTTTCAACTTCATCCTAGAGGTTATGGTAAGAAATGGCCCTTTGCCTCCACCCACTCTGGATGGAAATTGTTATAAAGTTTCCTGCCTCTTCTGTCCATTCAGTAGTCTGCTGCCCTCAGGTGTCTTAACACTTTATGACTTTGGGACTGTAGTTTCTCCAGCACTGTGTCCTTCCTTTTGCTCTTGTTATGCTCTGGGCCATACACTCTGTTGTGCTTCTGCAGACTAATGCAGACTCCCTCAAAATCCGTGCTGTCTCATATCTTTGGTCTCTTCTCCCAAGTAGCAAG